>JALIZH010002629.1:0-10103 GCA_030522465.1 Rhipicephalus appendiculatus
CTGCCAGCGCAGAAAAATCCCACCCGTCAATCCAGCAGGCCTTCTCTATGCTACTGACATACCTGGTATTCCATTTGCCCAAGTTGGAATGGATATTCTAGGCCCATTTCCAACCTCGTTGGCGGGTCGCAGATGGATTATAGTGTCCACAGACTACCAACTCGGTACGCCGAAACCAAGGCTATGGAGAGGGGCACGGCAAGTGAAGCAGCCAGATTTTTTGTAGAGAATGTGATGCTGAGGCATGGCGCTCCGTCAGTGGTAATAATTGACAGGGGAACTGCATGCACAGCCGAACTATTACAGACAGTTTTAAGACTTAGTGGCACATCTCACCGGCGAACAACGGCCTATCATCCGCAAACGAATGACCCGACAGAGCGCCTGAACAAGACACTTGCGGATATGCTTTTCATGTACGTCGATGTGAAGCATAAGAACTGGGACGAGATCTTGCCGTATGTCACGCTTGCACATAACACGGCTCTTCAAGAAACAACGCGAATGACGCCATTCCGTCTCCTCCATGGTCGTGAAGTCACAACTATGTTAGATGCTATGCTGCCGCATGATTGCGAAGGCGCCGAAACGGATGCTCATTACATCACCCAGCTTGCTGAAGAGGCCCGACTGATGTCACGACTAAAAGCCAGCAGGAAGAACGACCAAGTGAGTGGCACGAGCAGCAACCACCGTTCCTCGGAAGACGACGACGTTGGCGCGTCTGCTCTTGAGATCTGTCAATACAGACCTTGTTTTTCCTTGTCGCAACGTGGTCCTGCGTCCTGTCCTTTCCGCGTTGCGACTATATATATATATATATATATATATATATATATATATATAGACTCAAGAAATGAAGGAGCACACTTACGAAAATTTAATATTTTTTTTACTGGTTTACGTTTCGGCCGTGGCACGGCCTTCGTCAGAAACGGTTTACTGGTTTAGGTTTTGGCCGTCCCACGGCCCAAACGTAAACCAGTAAAAAATATTCAATTTTCGTAAGTGTGCTCCTTCATTTCTTGACTATATGTGCACCGGACCCACAGAACTTTCTTTTGAATCATATATATATATATATATATATATATATATATATATATATATATATAAATTGGTGTATTCATGTGGGAGGTAGTGGCCAAGTACTGCACCAGGGTGGCCAATCCTGCTCTGGTGAGGGAGTGCATTACTGGCTGTGGTCGCCAGTGAGGCTGCACCCCAGGCCTTTTTTACACAATTCGGCAAGCTAATTCGGCAAGCATTATCAATTCATGAATGGCAGTGTACCACTATCCCTCAAGAGGAAGGTATATAACAGCTGTATCTTACCGGCACTTACCTACGGAGCAGAAACCTGGAGACTTACAAAGAGGGTTCAACTTAAACTGAGGACGACGCAGCGAGCGACGGAAAGGAAAATGATAGGTGTAACCTTAAGAGACAGGAAGAGAGCAGAGTGGGTCAGGGGAACAAAGCGGGGGTTAATGATATCATAGTTGAAATCAAGAAGAAGAAATGGATATGGGCCGGGCACGTAACACGTCGGCAGGATAACCGCTGGTCATTAAGGGTAACTGACTGGATTCCAAGAGATGGCAAACGCGTGAGGGGGAGACAGAAAATTAGGTGGGTAGATGAGATTAAGAAGTTTGCAGGCATAACGTGGCAGCAGAAAGCACAGGACCGGGTTGATTAGCGAAACATGGGAGAGGCCTTTTGCCCTGCAGTGGGCGTAGACAGCCTGATGATATATATATATATATATATATATATATATATATATATATATATATATATATATATATATATATATATATATATATATATATATATATATATATATATATATATATATATATATATATATATATATATATATATATATATATATATATATATATATATATATATGTGTGTGTGTGTGTGTGTGTGTGTGTGTATATATATATCCAATGTGCAATCATTTAAAATAGCAGTATATCTAACTAGGTGTGAATGATTTCAGTTCTCAAACTTGGCGAAAGTGGTTGTGATAGGCGCGGCAGTCCGCACCCCAAGAATAATTTATATCCACGTCTCCGCCGTTACCACACAAGCTTGAATACCTGCGTTCTGTTATTGCGTACTGATATTAACTTTTCAGGAGGATCCTAGCTGCGGCCTGTTTCACAAATGAACTGGGAAGGTAAAAGTCCCTCGCTTTTCCAGGAATACGCGCAGGAATCGCCAATTCTACGGGAATCATTAACGTGTTGCGTTAAGCAGGCTGGTCGCAGACGTGATACGAAAGACAAGCTTTCAGGCTTTTGCCGAGAAAGAGAAAGAAAGGGCAATGAAGGCTGTGCCGACCGACTCACCACTGTGGCTCCGTTAGTAAGAGCATTGGGCGCGCAAACCGAAAGTCCCTGGTTTGCTCCCTGCAAGCGGCAAATTTTCTTTTCGTCGCTTAATTTTCTACACATCTAGATCATAATAATTAAAGTACGCTTAAACAGTGCAATAACGGATCTTTATACCTTACTTTGCTTCATTATCTTCTGGTTCTCATTCAGGTTGCGCCAAACAAGGAAACGAGCCCTCGAAAATTATCTTCCTACAATAGGAAGGGGACCTATAACCTTCCTTTGTGTCCGGAACCTTTCGCAGCTCTTCCGTCGCCCCTCCGTACTCGAAACAAGAAATGGCTACACCGCCGCCAAAGCCGACCTACGAAGCACACGTACCGCCCAGCTGTACTCAAAGCACTGCCCGGACGCTGAACCCAGTTCACTAGCTTGCCCCTCATTCTGCGTCGTTTTGCCTATGAGTTAATTTCCTGCGCTGCTCTTCTTTGGTCTTGTGAAGTCAATCCTGGGTACATTGTTTTTCGGTATCCAAGACAAAAAAGAAGTTATCCGGTCGCTGATCATCAGCATTGAATGACATGGCCAACGAAAACAAAACGTACGGATGTTAGAAACTTCGCGTAAAAGAAGTAAAGCCCATGGATATGACGTTTTCTCGCGCAGGCAAGGGAGAAGCATGAGTCGAGATGTTTCTGGCGATCTCACTAGTGTGTTTCACGATTTCTCAAGCTGATAGGCGGCAGAGGCATTTTGTAGTACATACTCACCTTCTGCGTCGCTTATTACCAATGTGCGTTGGCACATCTCATTTCATATTATCGTTTTCGCAAAACTTCTTGCGATCCCCCTTATATGGCATTTTTTTCATTGACCCCAGTCGTAGCACTTGTAGAATATAACAATCGAATTTTCCTGGCTCTTGCATATTGCTATAAATGGGTTTCTCTGCATATTCCATTGCATATTGTCACGTGGTGGTGACGTGGACGTAAGCAGTAATCGGCGTGCTCAAGAAGAAACTCTTCGTTTGGGTGGACATGTGCCCGGAAAATGAAAACTCAAAATACAAGCGATACACGCTGAGCCCTCATAGCAGCGAGAGCAGTCATCGGCCGTCGAGTATTCTGCCAAACGTTAAAGCGCGTGGGTATTTTTGCATGTGCCATAGAAGGCTCCAGCGTTATCACTAGTGGCCTCGTAAGCTCCAGTATAAACAGTAATCTTCGCGTTGTGCGCGGAATCTGAACGGAACCATCGAAAATAATAGGGAAGGTTCCGAGTCATTCGGGCGCGGTTTGCTTAAAGGAGCACTGACATCAAATTTCAAAGTCGAGATGTGTCCTTCATTCGATTGCTCGGTATGCATAGGTCGTCTTGTCCAAATTTGAATGCCGTCCGTCGCGTGGAAGTTATTTTATTTCGAGGGGCAAACCAGGCAAACAGCGTATGAACGCTCAACGGAAAACTGGATGCCCTGCGACATAGACACTAGTGCAACGTGTGAGGTGTGATAGAACACGTGATAGAATCACACCTATGACGTACGCTAGTGATACGCTAGTAACAATGACGTCGACGGTCTGAGTGTGTTTATTGTGGCGCCGACGCCCGGCGTGGTCTCAGTAGTGGCTCTTCTTGCTGTGTTGATCTGTGCGTGCGGTACATCGTGTCGCATCGACTGATTTGTCGTGCGCGAGTGCGATCACTCGGAGCGACACAGTACGTACCAGGATGTCGGGGAGCCGCTGCGTAGTGCGAACCTGCCCGTCGAGGCGCGGAAAAAGCGGAAAGTGCGTGTCCTTTCATGCATTTCCGAGCCTCGAACCTCAACGCAGCCAGTGGGTTGACTTCGTTCGGCGCGCCGTTGGACCGAGGGACTGGACGCCTGTGAACAGCAGCCGCATTTGCTCGCTTCACTTTGACGCGGGCTGCTACACGATGAATCCTGTGTTGGCGAAGCAGTTCGGTCTCTCGTTTGATACGAGGCCCAGTCTCCAGGCCGGGGCTATTCCCACCGTATACGTGTGCCCTACTGCAGCTGAAAGCAGTGATTCACTCGCCAAACGTCCGCGACATGAGGTGCGTAGTTGGTGTTCCTGTGCTCCGGCAGTACGGCCGAGGTTGATAAATATATTGCTTTTAACGCAGGATCGCGAGCCTGCCGCTCCTAGCAGACGAAATGTCAGCGATGTCAGCTGGACGTGACGTCACCTTTTTTTTGTGGCAGCGGGATCAGCTGGGGAGCGGCCCCGACGTGGCCGCGAGGTAGCGCTACCAGCACTACAATTTCGCGGGTTTTCCTCCCGTTTTGAATCGCGTTCGATACCGGATATATTTATCAACATTACTGGTACTTATTCGTCTCTCCCCTGCATTTTGAGTCGAGAATCGTTACTTGGGGGTCGATAGCTACTCGCGGATGCAAAAAAATCCACATGCGTAAATTTGATGTCAGGGCTCCTTTAAGGAAGTAGTTGTAGGTGTAATTGGGCCGTTGACATCGAAAATAGAAAATATTAAGTGCATCTGGCAATATGCATATGTATGGCTTCCATGTTCAAAGCATGCTGCAATTCAAAATGTACACGCACCCAGCTTGAAGTGTAATAATAAAAATGAATTTTTTTATTAAGTTCCTTGCTCAGTACCGCATATTCACCACCGAGTGATGTCCTTTAATTAGTTCTAAGGAAACCCGTCAAAATTAAACAACATAAAAAAGTGCGCAGCTTGCACTAGCGGACCACGTCTGGTGGAACCAACAGCTGAGCAAGTGTTCGACATAGCTGAGTTTTTCTAGTAATCCCAAGCTATTCCTTGAGCTGCCAAATTTTCATTAGTAGTACTAAGTATGGTCAGACTTGGCTCTTCTCCTGTTCGGTCGGTTCCCCACACCAAGTTTTAGTCGCGTGACTAGTTGTTACTTCATGTTAAGTGATTTTAGTCACGTAATTAGTTGTGTGATATGATATTTTAGTCAGATGACTAGTTCTTACATGATGTTGCGTCATTTCTAGCCCCGTGTCAAATTGTTACGTGATTTCACTCACGTGACAAGTTGTTACGTGATTTTAGTCCCGCGCCTAGTTGCTACGTGATGCTGCATGATATTTAGTCACGTCACATACTCTTCCATCAGAGTCATTGTGTTGGCGCACGTGTTGCGGGAGTGAAGCAGAAGAGAGACGAAGCGAGTGCATATCGGTTCATGATGATGATAATTCCTGTTCGCACTACCTGGCGCAATGAAAGGCGTTTAAGGAGCTCCGCTCTTAAAACAGAGCTGTTCAGTAATTTATATTATGGATATAATATAGTACTATAAGTTTGCTATAGGAAAGTCGTAACTGACTGTTAGGATAATTATTCACAATAATTGAATACTTATAGGTGCTCCTCAAAAGAACAGAAAAATAACATTGGTTCGTCCAAAATGAATATAGGTAACTGACGCTCGGTCGGTATGTAGTACATCAGGATACAACACTCCTAACAAAAGTTAGTAAACAATTAGTAACAGCCTGTATTTACCACTTCCGAGCGCATTTTACTACATTCCCGTCATCCCTTCACTAGCCAGCAGATTGTAAAGCTTCTAAATATTTCAATGATTAACCGGCCAGACTTCCTCATTTCTTTGAATGAGGCAATACTAAGCCAACTATGTTGGCAGATGCTTTTTCTTTCTTTGCCTCCGCGCTGCGGAAGTTATGGTGCTTGACTGCTGAGCCGAAGGTCGCGGGTTCGGTCCCGGCCGTAGCGGTCGCATTTCTATCGGGGCGAAATGCTAGACGGCCGTGTGCTGTGCGATGTCAGTGCACGTTCAAGAATACTGGATGGTCGAAATGGCCAGAGCCCTCCACTACGGTGCTTCTCATAATAATATCGTGGTTATCAGGCGTAAAAACACATGATTATTATTGTCAGATGCTTTGTAGAGGCATTTGTATATTTTACCGTAATTGTGAGATTATGCAAAAATTTAGGCAAACTTCAATTATCTTGCTTATGTTGGAATAACGCTTTTTGTGCTACGCGATGACACTCATCCATAAAAACTGACAACTAATAGAAAAAGATGCCAAGGAAAGTATAGCGGATGTTATAAGAATTAATTGTACTGTAGATGTGAAGAAAGAAAAGTGGACGAAAAGATAACTTGCCACTGGTAGGGACCGAACCGGCGGCCTTCGAATAACGCGACCGATGCTCTACCACTGAGCTACGGTGGCGGTCATCCTTCCGCCCACTTTCTAGGGTATACCTGTGCATTTAAACGTCGGATCATTAGTCAGCGCCGCCTGTTGCCCTTACGGCGAGTGTGGAACACTCTTTTTGCCTGTTAGCGTCACGTTGCACGTGATCTTCTAGCGAGCTGGCAGTAGACTAATAATCCCTCGCATACTACCTGAAAGCATCCAGTCTGCCTGAACGAGGTCCTCGCAATGAATTAAGAAGTGTAAATTTAAGGGCTCGTTTGCTTTGTTAAACACGATAATAAAACTAACAGACAATGAAGCCCAGCAATCTAAGGGAATGTTATTCGAAGTAACTGTAATTCAATTGTGAAGAAAGAAAAGTAGACGAAATGATGTCAGTGCACGTGACGCCAATAGGCAAAAAAAGAGTGTTACACCACGGCTGCTGGATAAAAAAGAAGGTGTGGCCTGTTGCGTGCCGCCGAAGCGGCCTTTCGGGCCTAGTTCACCTCGCGCCCGCTCTGGCGCCACTGCTCCTCCCATGGAGAAGCGCTTCCACGTGCATTGGCACGCGCGACATTCACTCTATTCAGGCCGTAAATAACGCGTTTTCTAATAGCACATCACAGGTTGAATATTGCAGTTGTTATTAGAAGGGCCTATTACTCCATATATGTGAAAACTTAGCCCTAGGAGTGTCAATCTTTCGTAGTTCCGAACTCTTTACTCTCCACAGAGGCTCCCCGCTTGTTTAAATCAGGTGACTCGCATTCCCCTCTCTCAATTACAGACCCATCTCGCTGACTAGCATTCCTTGCAAAATCCTCGAACATGTCATATTTACTAACCTTGTTTCATTTCTTGAATCCAACGCATTTTTCACTTCATTTCAGCATGGGTTTCGCAAGAACTATTCCTGCGAAACACAACTTGTATCGTTTATGCATAACATTTCATCCTCCTTAGATAAAGGACAGGTTATTGACTGTATTTTTTTAGATTTTGCTAAGGCTTTTGGCAAGGTGTCTCACCGCTTACTACTTCTTAAACTCAGTACTCTTAATATTGGCCTTAACATCTTGAAGTGGATAGAATGTTTTCTAACCGTACTCAATTTGTAACCGCATATGATGCCGCATCCCCCCACTGTGACGTTAAGGCAGACGTTCCTCAAGGCTCTGTTTTGGGCCCCTTGCTATTTCTAATATATATTAATGACTTACCGACCGTTATTAATAGTTCCATTAAGCTTTTCGCTGATGATTGTGTCGTATACCGTGAAATAACTAGTCTGCATGATAACCTCATTCTTCAGTCCGACCTAGATAACATATGAAAGTGGTGCTCACAATGACTAATGTTATTAAGTCCCACGAAATGCAAGATTATGTCTGTTTCACGTCGCTCTGATGCATCCATTCCTTTCAGCTATGCTATCAATAACATCGACCTTGAGTACGTAACCTCGTATAAGTATCTCGGAATTCACATAACGAATAACCTTTCTTGGCATACACACATTCAATACATCACTAACAATGCCAATAAATCACTTGGGTACATACGCAGAAATTTTTCTGATGCCCCATGCCATTTAAAATTGCTACTTTACAAAACACTCATTAGACCCAAACTCGAGTATGCGTCTTCTGTTTGGGACCCCGGTCTAAAAACATTAAAAACCATTATTGAGTCCGTTCAAAATCGATCAGCCCGTTCCATTAGGTCAAACTATTCCCGCACAGCTAGCGTTTCATTAATGAAATCGGACTACTTGATTTGCAGCTTAGAAGAAAAAATTTCTCGTCTATACCTTTCCCAAAAAATTCTTCACCTGAACAATTCAATTAAACAGGAGCTCATATCACAACCGTCAGGCATATCGTCACGTCTTGATCATGAGCATAAAGTTTTCACTCCTCTCTGTCGCACTAATGTTTTTTCCGACTCTTTTCTGCCAAAAAACCAGTGCCGAGTGGAACCGCCTTCCCTCCTCCATCGCCTGGATTGAAGACGCATCATCATTCAAAGCTGCCCTGACAGATTATGTTATGTGCCCTAAATAACTTTTTGTTGTTAAAACATGTATTCTAACTGACTTGTATTTTTATGTTCTATTTTTTACTGCATTTTTTGTTGTATTACCCACCCCCTCTGTAACGCCTTTATGTGCTCTGAGGGTAATCGAAATAAATAAATAAATAAATCATCTGCAGCGCAAAGTGCACTGATCCTGTTAATAGGGAGGCAATCGCCGGGCAGATTACAAGCGCTGACGTATCAGCCCACCGAAGCTCACAAAGAAATCATGGAAAACTAAAATGTAGGTCCTTTTAGCGGACTAGCGAAGGGCGGCTGCTGTCCGAATACCGAGTTAAAGCCAAGAGTTGACAACACAAACAAAATGTATTCTCAGGTAAGGCAGTACAAACACCACACAAACTTGCACACTCGGGTGATATAAATTACATCTCGCATAACTTAGATGGTGTTTAAAACAACAGGAACAAACTTACCGCGCTAGAATGCGACCTCACCCATTAGGAATTATCCCAGAACACTTAAAAGCCTTGAATATTCACCAAACGTGTGTAGACCACAAAATCCTCGAATGTTTCTCGAATATTTCTCTTCTTGAAAACACTCGAACGAACTCCAGCGCTGATAGTCGTCCCGGCGCCACTCTTTAAAACAGAGCTTCGATGGCGTCATCGCTCGATTCTTCAAGGTTGACTGACCGCACTTCAAGACTCACTCGAACAACATAACTTATTGGATGATTTCGCCACCCCGTGCTACCTTTTTCTCACCTCTAGTTTGGATCTTTCCCAGCTTCGCGAACATTTCAAGTTGTTATTCGGCGCGTAGCACGTACCACAGCAAGAGCTAGGGGAAAGGGTTTCGACTCGACGGTCGCTATGCGGCGGTCGGCCCCAACAGAAGCCCAACTACGATGTCTCGAATGTCACAACGGCGAGGCTGTCACAACGGCGACTTCGGTGTTGAGGGTATGTATGGGCGCGCCCTGGGCACAATTTGATACTTGTTTTCTTTTTTCGTCCCGCGTTCGTCCCGCGACCGTTGAGGGAACGGTCGGCGGGGCGGTGATTTGATGCTATCGTGTGGATGCGGCGGCGCACGTCTGATCTGGCACACGTTTGTGACAAAATGAAGTGCTCTATTAGGAATAATACGCGTCCCGACACTGTAGATCACATGGGAATAGGTGGTAGTTCACAGCAGCGTCTCTTCTCGCGTTCGAGCTGCTCAGTGGCACGCAACAGCTTGGCGGCATCACACCACTAGAAAAAACCGTCTGCCACACACGCGCGCAGCAAAGAACCGTACTCATGCACAGGAAACATGAGGCAAGCTGCCCCCACACACGATCACACAGAAAAAAAGCAACCAGAAAGCACACGAAAAAAAAAAAACCGCCAGTCCTGCGCAGAAGGCGCAGAACAGCCACAGCGAAAGCTGGGCGAGCGGCTTTAGCCTTTTTTAAACACTTTTGGGGCAACTACTACAAGCCCACTTGCATGGTACCCACTAC
>JALIZH010002630.1:0-82500 GCA_030522465.1 Rhipicephalus appendiculatus
TTTAAATTTTGCTACGTCGTTTCTTTTCAACTTTTGTATTTTCTAATCATTTCTACCATGTCGAAACCATCTCATAGTTGTGATGTCACTCACGCGTTTCTACCGAAAAGCAAAAAAAAAAAATGATGTCAAAGCGGGCAGCGCTACCATGAAAAAATGCGTTAATCTATGTAAGAAATGGGAATGACGTTTCATTCGGAGAAAATATGATCACTCCCTGTACAATAGCCGTCTGTTTAGAGAGCGCCATAAAAACACCGATAACTATCATTGAAGAATTTTCATTCATACAGGGTTTAGTAGTTTCCGGCGAACGTTGTTCTTTCACGAATTATTTCTATTCGAAGCGTGATAAAATTAGTATAGCTAGCTAATTAGCATTATTTGAACTGTTCTTTTCGTTCTTCCTTAAATATTTTTGTTTTTATTCGCAAGTATAAGTTAGCATTGTTATTCGAGTATCTCGGGACTGCTTGGGCCAACCCGCATACTTTCCAGTCTCATAGACTGAATTGATGCCTAATTGAGTGGGATTTTTCCTGTAAAGTAGAATGAATAGTCAATATGTATTTAATAATAATAATAATAATAATATCTGGGGTTTAACGTCCCAAACCACCATATGATTATGAGAGACGCCGCAGTAGAGGGCTGCGGAAATTTCGACCATCTGGTGTTCTTTAACGTGCACTGACATCGCACAGTATACCGGGCCTCTACCATTTCGCCTCCATCTAAATGCGACCGCCGCGGCCGGGATCGAACCCGCGACCTTCGGGTCAGCAGCCGAGCACCCTAACCGCTATACCACCGCGGCGGACTCAATATGTATTTGCATACGTGGTTCGGTGCAGGTGAAATGGAAGCAGGAAAAAAAGTCCCCCAAATGTGTAAAAATGAGGGAGAATTGCAGGCCACACACACACACACACACACACACACACACACACACACACACACACACACACACACACACACACACACACACACACACACACACACACACACACACACACACACACACACACACACACACACACTTGAGAGATTCATCACCGAATTTGACAAATTCTTCATCGAATTTTAATGGAGATGTCGAAATAGCGCAGGAAACGCGGCCGCTCCGTTACGTCAGACCGGAAGCTTCCCGTGACCAGGAAGTTACGAAATGTGAATAAAGTCCCGGCGCGGCAAAATCTTGTCGCAAAAAGCAGCAAGTCAATCTCACTTGCCCTTGAAGAACACCTCAACTCTGCGTGTGATGTTTACTGCTTATCTGTTTCTTTCGCGATGTGCGAAAGGAAACAGCAATTTCCATCTTTTCTTTCACTGTACAGCATAACACTCAGAGGCACCAACTGCGGCATTTGTTTCTTTGAAGACAGGCGAAATAATGGCCTACGCCATTTTGGAGTTTAAGAAACAGATCAACGCCACTCATTGCACGCATAGCATAGGCGGTCGACTTGCGTACTTCAGACGACTTGCCGTTTTTCAATGACCAGATTCGGCTTCGCCGCGCCTTGATTCGAATTTCGTCGCTTCATTGTCATGCGAAGTTCCAGTCTCGCAGTAACAAGGGCGACCGCGTTTGCTACGCGCCCCATACGCTCGTTTCTAACATCTCCATTGGAATGCGAGGTTGAATATGTCAAATTATTTGCAATTTTTTCTGATTTCTGAAAAATGGGTGTGCCATAAATTGTGACGCCGTACAACCTTCTCATGAAAACAACTGCTTTCAAATAAAAAGTTATAATGTTCATTAAGGAGTCTTTCTTAATTAGTCATTTTAGTGCAGATTTAGCTGCGTCACAGTGTTTGCGCATCCAAAAGAACTTTTTTACCTTTTCGTCCACGTGGAAATGCGGTCCTTCGCGGCCAGGTAGCGCGCCTAGTCTACAGCTGCAAAAAAATCCCGAAAGTTGCTTAGCCACGGCAGAGCATGTGTTCAAATGTAGAAATGATGACTTTTGTGGGGTTGAGGTAAAAAAAAAAAGACAAGAAGCCCGAAATTATTTCTCGCTTTTTTAATCATACATAGTTATAAAAGAAGACATCAAAGTTTACAGTCTTCAAAAGTTATCGACGTAGGACACTGGTGCTTCGTGCTCTTTTGGCCGCCATACCACTCTAATGAACGTTAGTGTAGCGATTATTCGTCTGTAGTATAGGTCCGCTGTAGCATATAGCAGATGGAAACACGCATATAGATGGTAGAGGCCCGTGTACTGTGCGATGTCAGTGCACGTTAAAGAACACCAGATGGTCGAAATTTCCGGAGCCCTCCACTACGGCGTCTCTCATAATCATATCGTGGTTTTGGGACGTTAAACCCCAGATATTATTATTAACACGCATATAGGTCGAATCCTCATCGTCGCTTTCGGCCGATAAGATGGTATTCATGCATAAACTGCCCAACTGCTCACATCATCCGAAAGTTGCAGCAATAAAATTCGCTCTAATAATTTTGTCGAAGTGTTACATCGTGTTTGGTAACCTGAGATAAAGAAAAAAAATATATCAAAGTGGCTTTTTTTTCCCCCTCAGAGCTGCTCGGTAGCGCCTTGGCTTGCGGTTGGTTGGGCGCTTATTTACTCCAGTAATTATCGCTCCTCGTGTGCTGTGCGTCACAAAGCAATTGGGGTGATGTAATTCTGGGTCAGTCGCCGACCAACGTAAACTATATACGGCGTAGGGGGGGTCCGGGGAGGTTCCCTGGTTTTGGTAGGCTTAGGGAACTATATAGACGCAGGCAGCCCACATAGTTCGCACGTCATGGTCGTAAACTTTACGGCCTGTCGTTCCGGCAGGGGAGCGGGGGGAGCAGTGCCTATGGCTGACGAGGAGTGGAGAAGGGGGGTGAATGGTGAGGTAATTTGCCCAAGCCGTGGTATATGCGTGTTCCTTTTTTGATATCGAAGTGGGCGTGGAGCTCGTGTCAGAGACCACGTGCGCCTTCCTCGACTACCGAGAAACATTGGTTGCGATATAGGACGACCCTTAAACGCTTCTTTGTGATGTTTTCTTGTTCGCCTTTTCTATATTTTCTTTGTTCTGAGCTGAAGTTAGGATTGAGAGAGTAAAAAGTGCGGCCGCAACACGAAGGGCGGAAGCAATCAGTGACGATGTGGCTTACAAATAGACCCTACTTTTAATTACCGCAGCACGACATTCTTACGAGCAAGTGCTCAATAGAAAAGAGTGATTGATCGGTCAAGTCTAAGAAGCTTATACTAGAGGCACCGTATTGTAATTGACTCCGAATTTACGATGATCACGCGAGGATATCGAAGTGCAGATGAATTGTCATGCTTAAACCTGCGACCTATCTTTCAGGCGCTCAGGGCGCGCATTCGTACTAAACTTTACCTTTTACCTAAAGGGTTGCATCGCACCATCCACAGTATCAGTTGTATTCACTTTTTCTATATTCGAAACCTTTTTGTGTTTCAAGTGATTTTCGACGTTATACAGTCACCTTGGCTTACATATAGGCGAACTTCAGCAGGAAGAAGCAAATGCTTATGACCTCGCCATGCGATTCCCCTGTTACAACAAACTTTAGCCGAAAACCAAGATTATTCTTGTTTTTCACCCTGTCATCAGAGTAATGCGGCCGTCGCGGCTTCAAGTATAGACTATTTCACGGGTGGATTCGAGCGCCACCATATTGGGCTGTTAATCTTTGTGTTTTGCATCTTTAACAACTAAACGAACAGTGTTACGGCAGATGCATACGCATGAAAACGGTTGGGTTGGTGCGTGCGATGTTTCATGGCCTTATTAATTCACGTCGCGACATACAAAAACAAGAAAACATCGGCTTAACAGCCCAATATGGCGGCGCCCAGATGTCTTACGGAAAATAGTCTATAGAACAAGTGATTTAGTTCGCAGCAGCCATTACACAATATCCAACGAGCCGCCAAAGACTGCGTCACGGAAAGTATGTTGTCGGGCTTCGTTTAGATGAGTATAACAAAATGCGCTCTTCAGCCGACGTCACAAAATGAAATCCAAAGCTTTGGAACTTGTTGCATCCGCTGTAAATTAGATTATCCCTGTCAGGCAGTTTCATTGAGCGTGCGCAGTAGACTTACGTTTGTTCTGGACAGTGGAGCTTAAGCTTTAGAAAAGTGCCCTTTACTGAAACTTTATGTGTGTGGATAGTAATAATCTTTAGGATTTTACGTCCCGAAACCGCAATATCATTATGAAAGACGCCGTAGTGGAGGGCTCCGGAAATTTCGACAACATGGGGTTCTTTAACGTGCATCTGAACTATGCACACGGGCCTCCAGCATTTTGCCTCCATCGCAATGCCACCGCCGCGGGCCGTATTAAATCCCGCGACCTTCGGGTTATTGCAGCAGTCGACGAGGTGTGTAACATTTTAGAGGCAGATAGAACTGTTGGAAAACACGATGTATTATAACAATAGAAAATGTGGTGCTCCTGAGTTATATTACATCAATTGGCGATAAAATGCGTTAAATTTGAAGGCGCCGTTAGAGGAACGGTGCGAATAGGCCAAAGTTACACAAAAAACGTTACACAAAACGTTACAAAACGTTACACAAAAAAACGTAATGATTTACAACTAGAAATAATTCACAGAAAAATTTAATTGATTACACTGACCAGTAACACTCATATGAAACCAAATGAGCAAGTTGCTCAATTAATTAATTTGATTTATGAAGTGTCCATCCCAACATTTACGATTTTCCGCTACAAAACGATTTAGCTGAAGTAGAAAACTGATGCGGTAATTCACAAATGCAAATAAACGTCCAAAAAAACTGTCCACATGCGTTTAACAAAAGAGAGTCTGCGACCGGTAGCTTATACTCTATCTGGTTCTCCGTTGCAGACGGTTTCCGAATATAAGTACTTGGGGATATTCCTCACCCCATCCATGTGTTGGCACAGGCACGTTGATTTCAGCAAAGGCATGCAAGGTGTTGTGGTTCTAAAGGCGTAACACGAAGCTGTTTCCTCAACAGGCCCGCGATATTCTCTATATATACAAGAGCTTTGTCCGACCAATTTTGGAGTATGGGTGCACTGTATGGAACCCTCGCATGAGGACCGACCGCGACAAACTTGAGAATGTTCAGAACATAGCGGCAAGGTACGTTATCGGTAGCTATGAAAGAAACCGTAGCATTACGGCTACAAAAGAATCATTGAAATGGTAGCCTTTAGAAAAAGGCAAAAAGAGTGTTCCACACTCGCCGTAATGGCAACAGGCGGCGCTGACTGACGCTCCCACGTTTAAAATGCACATATATACCCTATAAAGTGGACGGAGGGATGACCGCCACCGTAGCTCAGTGGTAGAGCATCGGACGCGTTATTCGAAGGTCGCAGGTTCGGATCCTGCCGGTGGCAAGTTATCTTTTCGTCCACTTTTCTTTCTTCACATTTACATTACAATTACTTCTACTAACGTCCCCTATACCTTCCTTGGCATCATTGTCTGTTAGCTCTCATTAATGATGTTAACAAAGCAAACGAGCCCTTAAGTTCACACTTCTTTCCTACGTGCCGTAATCGATTCACAAACGTGTCGAAGTAATAATAATAATTGTTGGCGTTTTACGTTCCAAAACCACGCGATGATTAGTAGGGCCACCGTAGTGGAGAGGCCCCGGATGTTTTGACCTGCTGGTGTTCTTCAACGTGCACCTCAATCTAAATACACGGGCCTCCAGCATGTTGCCTCTCCCGAAATGAGGCCGCCGAGGACGGGATTCGATACCGCAACCTTCGGGTCAGCAGTCTGGCACCATAACCACGTAGTCCACCACGGCGAGGTGCGTTGAAGCGAAATGCTCGCCGTCGCCTGTGCTCATCATCAATCTCGTGTTATGACAGTGTTCGCGGTCATCCAGTGTCATCTGTTCGTGTGTTGCCTTTGTGAAAGTGACGTCATGCTTATGGATTTAACTATATGCAGCGTATTACGTTCTCCGAGCAGCGCCCCAGGAAGGACTCGCGGAGACGACTCTGCAGCACAGCAGAGATGGCTTCAATACCACATCACCGCCGAGAAAGGGGAAAGATTGAGGATGGATGTTTCGGTGTCTCTCCGCCTTTTAAGCCCGCTCAATGTTCAGAGTATTCACCGCGCGGCCTCGATAAAAATAATCAAGCACCGCGCTTCATAAATGTCCCACACCACAAGTATCTTAGCATTGGGTAAACGCTATCTTGTTGGCTAGAATACTTACTTTAGAACACCCCACTTTCTTCGATGCAAAGGGGATATTGGTTCACACGACGTGACAGCTCCTATGCTCGAGGGCGCCGGTACGATTCCAGGTGACGGCCCCCCGCTTTTCGGGGAACCGAGAAATGCAAGAATACCCGCGTACTTAGACTTGGGTACACGTTGAAAAACGCCAGGTATTAGGCACGCCTCACTATGGCGTGCCTAATAATTATTATTCATGGTGTTTTGGTACGTTAAACCTCAATATTTGACTTTTAAATATGCATCTTTCCCATCGAAAGATTTCTGGGTGAAAAAAGAGCCTTCGGTCTTCTTTTAGCCCCCCTTTATCCCTCTCCCGCAGTGCAGGGTAGCAAACCAGACATTAGTCTGGTTAACGTCGCTGCCTTTTCTTGCATCTATCTATCTATCTATCTATCTATCTATCTATCTATCTATCTATCTATCTATCTATCTATCTATCTATCTATCTATCTATCTATCTATCTATCTATCTATCAGACATGGAGGAAAGAAACAATATAGGGGAGGTCCATGGCAGCACGTTTTCTTATGGCGGTAGTGGAGCCACCTTGGTGGGCCAGTCGCCTTCCCCTGCTTCTCGAATCAGTGTGCCCGCACCCGATGTAAGCGCTATAGCTTCGAACTTTCGCTGCTACGATCCGCTGACAGTGAGCCACTGCTCACGCGCGTCCGAACAAGACCTACGAAAGCTCTTCAAATGCTTTAATTCTGCCCCTCAGTCTTCCGGTGGGCAGCCGAAGAAGACGAAGATGACGCGGCGTGATGCATTGCATGAGCGAGTGTTATTTTTATTTCACTCGTTACCATTAAACATTAATACAGAAACTTTCCTTTGGGTACAAGGTATGTGCTACATAAATATGACCATGTTGCCACCGTTTAAAAGTTCATTTTAAAAATAAATAAGAAATGCTACAGATGTCTCATTTTGCCCCACCCTGCGGGGCAAACCGAGACAGTGTAAAAAAAAGTTATCCCTTCAGTTTTTGCAGAAAGACTTGAAATTCACTCCGTGGGCCCTTAAGCAGTCTTAAAGAGCCCAGTTCTTGCACTCCACGCATTGAATCTAGACAGAACCCGGTGCTGTATTGCTCCGAAACTCCTTGCAGATCAAACGCGCGAGACTTAATTTATTTGTGCTAATGTTGTCTTTTGTTGAACGCTTGCACTTCATTGGATTATTTAACGATTGGAGGCTATATGTTATGACGTATCTTCTTGGAGGCTATATGTTATGACGTTGCGTGTCTTTTAACTTCGTCTGCCGGGCTTTGTAAGGCAATGAATTTAAAACTGTGCTAGATTCGGATTTTCTAGCACTTGTTTTATTTTTATTTTGGTATTGGAGAAATGTCATTAAAACAAAATCGATCCCAAGACATGTTTGTGAACGACTTGACTTGGAGATTCTGCCAAGTTTTTCATGCGCCTCTTGAGAGCATCATTGGGAACGTGGAACAACCTCGATGCAGCGCGAATGGAGGGAGTCATGTCCTGAACAGCAATCGGTGCTTTGTCATGTCGTTTTCCTCCCAGGAAGCTCTATATGATATTCTTTTGTACGTCCGAACCCTCTTAAACAAAGAAATATAGTATATAATGAGTGTAAGTCAATGGTTCAATTGATAAGACACTCCCTAAGGCGATTCGATGCCTTTTTGTCGCGTTTTGCCCCTCTCACATATCAGAATTAAAAAAAAATTCTGCTTTGTCCCCGGGCACCAAATTGCCCAAACTTTTGATGGTATGTAGCTAGTAGTCTAAAGTAACAAAATAAATACTTACGTTGTTTTACTGACGCAGAAGTAGCTTCATGCACGGATCCGAAAATTTGGCCGAGCAGAATTTCGCCCCTTTTTGACGGGTCACGAACACAGTGACACCAGCCGCGTAATTTTTCCCGCGCGAACGCTGTGAGCGATCATCAAGTTTTACACATAGAAAGGTGGACCACTAAAAGCAGCTATCGTTGAAATAGAGGAACTAAGAATACTACTTCTTTGTATTAGCTATAGAGGTCGGCAAAGTCAAAATGTCGCGTTTTGCCCCGCGTCTCATTTTGCCCCGCCTTACCCTGTATGTCGCTCGCTGGTTCGCTCACGCTCACACTTGCAGCTCGGAGACCAAAATTTGCAAGCTCACGCACCATGTGTGTAGCGAATGAATTGTACTCTCAGAAGAAAAGAAAAACTGGGGAAAAAACAATTTTCTGAACTTTCCAGAAGCCCCGAGCCCGTGGGCAAATGGTTTCTCGGGCCTGGCTGCTTTGGGAGCGTGTACCTTTGACGTGGCTATCCCGATAATCATTAAAAATTAATAACAATGTCACTTCCGCCACACTATCTGCAATACAGCGGGGTTGAACGGTGCCTCTTTCATTCCTACATCATTTCAGATAAGTCAGTCGACTTCATTAAGCGAAGAAGAAATCAGCACCAGCTCAGCGATTCCGCGATAGAATGAACAGACATGTATGCTTGATCTTTTCATTTTACTTGACATTTTTTAATATCTCATGTAGGCGTATTAAAACTACGCGTGATCGAAAACTTTCTTTCTCAAAAAGCATTGCTAGGCTGCCAAAAAAATATTTGAAGGAGGCGGCCGGCGCAGGTGTCCTAATACCGTTCGTTGGAATATTTTCCAATTTAACGGCCATCTTTAATGCAAATTAAAAAAATTTTCGGCGAAAGCACTTTCTCCTCATTTTAGAAAGCCTAAATTTAAAAGACTTGGATGCGTCTTGGGCTGTTTGCAAAAGAAAAAAGTACATATTTGAAAATTCAGACCCCTGCCTCAATCAGACAAAGCTTCGCAGCCTTGATGCACTTTTGCGACTTTTCTATTTCCCACACAGAGACTTGGAAGCGTGTCAAATATATACGACGTTGTCTCTGCAACACTTTTTTCTTGTGATGTATTTTTCGTAGCAACGCAATTTTATGTATAATAATAACAATATGTGGTGTTTTACGTCCCAAAACCACGATATGATTATGAGAGACGCCGTAGTGAAGGGCTCCGGAAATTTTGACCATCTGGTGTTCTTCAACGTGCACTGACATCGCACAGTACACGGGCCTCTACCATTTCGCCTCCATCGAAACGCGACCGCCGAGGCCGGGATCAAACCCGAAACCTTCGGGTCAGCAGCCGAGCACCATAGCCACTGTTCCACCGAGGTGGACACAACTTTCTGTACAAAAGCTGCAAGGACGCAGTTATATAATTTGATACTTATTAATCTCTGCGTGAAATAGAAAAGATGCAAAACGGCATCAATATTAACGAGAACTAACAGGCATCTTTGCCTGTTAGTTCTTAATAATATTGTGTCTGACGAATAAAAACGAGGTCTTAAGTTTCCACTTCTTTCCTTCAAAAGTGCATCTATGTTACAAAGCTTCTTGTCCAGGAAGTGTCCGGAATTATTGAATATTCTTGCCATTTCTGGACAGCATCAAGAAAAAGCGTGTCGAAGAGATCCATGTTCAAATAATCTAAGATTGCGGAAAATGGTTTGTGTCACAACTTCTTCATTTTCCGTTGAAGTAGGGCGTGAAATCGGAAATGGTAATCGTAAGAACCGTAAATAATAGAAGGATGCTACTGCTTACGAAACCGCGTGAGATAAATAAAGACAGCATGATGTACGCTGTTTTTCTACGGTATATATTTTCGTAACGTGCATAAATACTGCGGTCAACGGCAGTTATAGACTTTGTGAACTCCTTTCGAGTTCTTTCCATCCGGTGGCTTTTCTAAATGTTTTCACTGTGTACTGTGATCTTTTCAGCGAAATCGATTTCACGCGCGCCTTGCTGTTTTCTTTTTTTTTTCTTTTTTTTGTTTTCTTTGTGAGGGCCGATTAGAGTCAACAGCGGGCGGCTGGAAAATTTTCTTCCTTTTTGCGTCTCAGAAACTGTTGAGACGTTAAGCATTGCTTACAAGGACGCTGCTACGAGAGTAACAAACTCAAAGCTAGTTTTTGACGTCGGTCAACTCTACGAACGGATGAAAATATCGAAAAATTTTGCGCAATTTTACTTGAAAACCAACGATGGACGATTGAAGAGTTAGAGAAATTATCTGCTATAGCTTGGAGCTCGTTTGAGCGAATTTAACAGAAGATTTGTGAATGAGAGGTGACGTTGATTTGTGCCCCGAATTTCGACAAAAAAAGACAACAAGATTTGTAGAGTGAAATCATGCCGTGCTTTGAATAAAGAGCTTTTAAGTCGGGCGAGACTTTATTTCGAAGTTTGTTACTGCTGACGACACACAGTGCTGTTCTTGCAAGCCCGAAAAGAAATTTCACAGCCGCGAATTGTTCACTTAAGTCGGCCATCACCAAAGGTGGGAAGTGCGAGAAACTGATCTCATGCAAAAATCGAAATAAATAAAACTGTAGCTGCAGAAAACCTGCCTGAGAGAAGCCACCGGATGCATTGTGAAAGCTTCCTTCTCCTTCTGAAAACAAACAAAAACAGTATGTATATATATATATATATATATATATATATATATATATATATATATATATATATATATATATGTGTGTGTGTGTGTGTGTGTGTGTGTGTGTGTGTGTGTGTGTGTGTGTGTGTGCATTCGCCTAAGACGGCTCGAAGGCGAAAGCAGTCTTCTTTTAAGTCGATTGTATCGATCCCTCCCCCCCTCGCTTTCCGAAAGCCTTTTGCGCTTACGTGGCTTTGCACAGCCTCCGGCATCATTCCACTTTTGACCAAACGAAAATGTCACGTGAGGACGGCATCACGTGACGTTACGTAATGTGAAGTCATCGCATGATGATGATTTTTGGCATCTCCCGTGTTGACGCCGCCGCCACCGACGGTCAATTTTCGCGCCTGAGGACGCATCTAAGGCTTTCTCCTGAAAATTATATATCACTCAGACTTGCATGTTCGATCTCGCATGGAACCACCAAGCTTTTATTGTCTATGAAGGGCTACTCAACACCGCTTCCAAGAGAGCTGCGCGAGTCTGCAAGCTGGCCAACGTCAGAAGATGGAAACGTATGCCTGCTTCCTCCTTTTTGGCCTGCTTTTACCTTTTCCGGTTTCGTCGTCGTTGTCGTCGTCGTTGTTGTCGCCGTCGATGAGGAGGCGCTAGTGTTCTTGTTTACGGGCTTGTAGAATTGCCCTTTACGGTTCCGCAAATATACCGTGTGCGAACCCAAGCAGAGCGCGGAGGCGTGTTTGCACGCGCGCGTCTCGCCAAGATTCGGTGCTACGCATTTCTCGCAGATGGCACCCTGGGGTCTTGGGCAGACGTCGGTTCAGTGACATGGCATTCGGCAGTTGATGTAAACCGCCTTCGTTTTCAGGTGAATGTAGCATCGGTGCTCCGTGCACCCGCAGATGGCCGTTAGTGGAATCTTCTGCTCGGTGAAGACGAGTCTTGTCTAGTCGGCACGCTCCCAAGACTTTTATTATATCTGGCTGAGGAGACGTCTTGAAACGTGGAGTCCTCATTCACGTTTAACCTAATACTGCATCACAGCCCAACCTCTGGCGAGGCGTTGTGTGCGGTGACGGGTGCAGTGTTGTTATCTAGGTACAGACACGTGAACTTGGCTAGGCGAGACGCTTCTTCCTCCCTTCGAGTATACGGCATTGAAATGTTCTGCTGTGTGACGATGTGCAGAGTTGGCTTTTCCTGAAGAGAGGCGCTAATGGCCGCGTGGATCACTTGTTCTAGCAAGGCGCCATAGACTGCTGATCCAACGTGCTTTAAGACCGGATGGCGAGCTATTTCCGAGCTGGGAGGCGGGGAACTTCGATGTTGTGTTTTGACCATGTTGGCTCTTGGGGGGGGGGGGGGGGGGCAGGCAAAAATTTTTGGGGGGCTCCAGCCCCCCGTTTCCCTGCTGGTGCCGCCCCTGCACAGGCCCAACAGGCCTCATGGCGTTTGTGCGGACGGTACTTGGGCTTCTTTTTCTCCAGCTCGTGCGCGTCAGTTGCGGGTGGCTCCCGTGCCGTCCTTTCATTGTTGCGTCGGAACCACACGTTCCAGCCCTGGCTATCTCCTTTGTTCGGGAGATCCTGCGAGGGCGGCTGCTGCTACTGGGATGCTGTTACGTGACTGACGTCAATCTCCGTCGGGTCGTAGCCTCCTAGGTAAGTCTCAGTAGTTGCGGTAGTTATGATGCAAGCGGGCGTGCTCACTGGCGCTTAGAACACTGTAGGTTTGGGCGTGTTGGTGGTTGGAAGTTCAGCGCTCTGTCTCCTCCTCTCTGTCCCCTCCTGACAGTTGCGCTGATTTCAATTCTTAATACTCGCTGGCGGGCGCCGTATGGCGTAGTGTAAACGCTCCGCTCTACCCCGCGTCGGTAAGACGAGCGCCGCTACTCTCCGGAAGTTAAGCGTTCTTTTCTTTGCGCAACGTCGAGAATTCAAAGAGTTGCAAGACCGAGAATTCGGCCCTCACCGGCTCGCAAATGGTATAAGATGATGTCGGGTGTTGAATGGAATCCATTAGTGTTAAGTGTAGGCTGCTCTGATGTTTCAGTCCATGACTATAGAAGAATAATAACAGCCCTAATGTATAGCACGTACGAAGTCCCCGAATGCTCGCAGCGCCCCACCCTCCAATGCCAGTCAGGGCATTTGATTTCCCATAAAGGTATCTTGCTTCGCAATTCCGTCTTTTGCTTTGGTTCACGTTTCAATAATGGGGGACATTGTGCGTGCGTGCGTGCGTGTCTGTGCATTTGTGTCTGTCTTGAATGCTAAACACCTTTCTCGATATTTCGTGTTGTACAGACATGCTCGCTACCTATAAAACTAGAGATCGAATTGAAAAATTTTCACCTGGCGTTACTTATTACAAACGCTCTTTGGGGCATGTCGGTCTACTCTGCAGTCCACAATATTTGATGTTATTGCCTCAAATGCGGCAACAATTTCTTTTACCGCTATAGCAACTATATCGACCCTCTCGGCTGGTTTTTTCCGTCTCCATCGTGTCCCGTCTATGTATGCATCACTCTAAGAAAAAAAGGAGTCAAAAGCAGATTAAAAGACCGTGATTCCCTTCGGGTCGTCACTTGACCCTTTTTGGAAGGTAGAGGCAGAGAAAGAGAGTTAGCATTTTAAAACGAGTCAGAACACTCTCGTGAAGCGCCTTTCGATTGGCTGCCGGGATGAAGGCGCCGCCGTACAAGCCATACATATCGCGCGTTTGCGGTTCGGCGTCGTTGTGACGGGCGGGCCGGCGGGCGCGCGAGTGGCGCGAGCCCCGACGCCAAAGTTCCGCCGCCGGCGCGGCGCCTCCGCCACCTCCGCCGTCTGCTCGCTCCCTCCCCTCCGTCCTTTGGAATGCGTTGCGCTGGTTGCGCTGGTCGCTGGTCGCGTGTCTTGTAGTTTTCAGTTCGAGCGAACATGTGTATCTTCGGTGGCTGCACGCTAGGCTCCGTGCTCGAAGTGACGCTTGGAGTGAGGAATATTTTTGGAGCAGCGTACACGGACAACGTGCGCCTGTTAACGGTGAGTGTACTGCTTTCGTATGTACTAATTACACAGCTTTAGCTGGGCGTCTGCAACAGCTCTGCGGAAGTAGGCTGGCAGCCATTTCCAACGGTAGCCTGCGTCCGCGGGGCTGTTGCAGCTGCCCAATTAAAACTGTGACTTAACGAGCTGAGACCGCTATGCGCGTTGTTGTGCAAGTGACTGCATCACTCATAAAATGAGTGACGCAATCACGTATCTAGGGCGATTATTTTTTGATCGCACATTCTGTCTGCACTGATGAAGATGCTCGATATCATTTTGAGGTGCGCTTTAGTCTACGTCATAATAACATTTCCATCGATACTCCAGTGTGCAGCGGCTTCCGCGCCTGTAAACATGCAAAAAAAAAAAGCCGGCAGTTCCCACCCACTGTGGGAACCGATGTAATGCGAAGCAGCCAGGAAGGACCAAATCATACTTTACATAATTTGCATGTCATGTTTTACATGTTACGACCTGTAATTTGTATTCGTCATACAGTCACGTCGCGATTTACCAATTTTGGTGTATGTCAAGCTAGCGAACTGAACGCAAGCGCAGTATGAGCGTGGCATGTAAATGGCATTGTAGATGACATGCATGCCAAGATTTTCATGTTACCACCTGCCACTTATGTTCGTTATGCAGTCATGTCACTCAATACCAAATTTGGTGTACATCAAGCTAACGAAACGGCCGCGAGCGCGCCATGAGCGTGGAATGCAAGTCATGTCGCTCATGACATGTCATGATTTCCATTTACCACTTGTCATTTAAGTTCGTCATACAGATATGTAACTCAATACCAAACTGGTGTATCTCAAGCTAACGAAACGGACGCGAGCACGCCATGAGCGTGGCATGCAAGTCATGTCGCACATGACAAGTCATGATTTCCATATTATCACTTGTCATTTATGTTCGTCATACAGTCACGTCACTCAATACCAAATTTGGTGTATATCAAGCTAACGAAACGGCCACGAGCGCGCCATGAGCGTGGCATGCAAGTCATGCCGCCCATGACAAGTCATGATTTCCATATTGCCACTTGTCATTTACGTTCATCATACAGTCATGTCACTGAATACCAAATTTGGTGTATATCAATAATAATAATAATAATAATATCTTGGGTTTTACGTCTCAAAACCACCATATAAGAGACGCCGTAGTGGAGGGCTCCGGAAATTTCGACCACCTGGGGTTCTTTAACGTGCACCCAAATCTGAGCACACGGGCCTATAGCATTTTCGCCTCCATCGAAAAATGCGGCCGCCGTGGCCGGGATTCGATCCCGCGACCTTCGGGTCAGCAGTCAAGCGCCATAACCACTAGACCACCACGGCGGGTTTGGTGTATATCAAGCTAACGAAACGGCCGCGAGCGCGCCATGAGCGTGGAATGCAAGTCATGTCGCACATGACAAGCCATGATTTCCATATTACGGCTTGTCATTTATGTTTGCCATACAGTCATGTCACTCAATACCAAATTTGGTGTATATCAAGCTAACGAAACGGCCGCGAGCACGCCATGAGCGTGGAATGCAAGTCATGTCGCACATGACAAGTCATTATTTCCATATTACCACTTCTCATTTATGTTCGTCATAGAGTCATGTCACTCAATACCAAATTTGGTGTATATCAAGCTAACGAAACGGCCGCGAGCGCGCCATGAGCGTGGAATGCAAGTCATGTCGCTCATGACATGTCATGATTTCCATATTACCACTTGTCATTTATGTTCGTCATACAGCCATGTCACTCAATACCAAATTTGGTCTATATCAAGCTAACGAAACCGCCGCGAGCGCGCTATGAGCGTGGAATGCAAGTCATGTCGCTCATGAAGTCATGATTTTCATATTAACACTTGTCATTTATGTTCGTCATACGGTCATGTCACTCAATCCCAAATTTGGTGTATGTCAAGCTAACGAAACGGCCGCGAGCGCGCCATGAGCGTGGCATGCAAGTCATGCCGCACATGACAAGTCATGATTTCCATATTGCCACTTGTCATTTACGTTCATCATACAGTCATGTCACTGAATACCAAATTTGGTGTATATCAATAATAATAATAATAATAATATCTTGGGTTTTACGTCTCAAAACCACCATATAAGAGACGCCGTAGTGGAGGGCTCCGGAAATTTCGACCACCTGGGGTTCTTTAACGTGCACCCAAATCTGAGCACACGGGCCTATAGCATTTTCGCCTCCATCGAAAATGCGGCCGCCGTGGCCGGGATTCGATCCCGCGACCTTCGGGTCAGCAGTCAAGCGCCATAACCACTAGACCACCACGGCGGGTTTGGTGTATATCAAGCTAACGAAACGGCTGCGAGCACGCCATGAGCGTGGCATGCAAGTCATGCCGCACATGACAAGTCATGATTTCCATATTGCCACTTGTCATTTACGTTCATCATACAGTCATGTCACTGAATACCAAATTTGGTGTATATCAAGCTAACGAAACGGCCGCGAGCACGCCATGAGCGTGGCATGCAAGTCATGTCGCACATGACAAGTCATGATTTCCATATTGCCACTTGTCATTTACGTTCATCATACAGTCATGTCACTGAATACCAAATTTGGTGTATATCAATAATAATAATAATAATATCTTGGGTTTTACGTCTCAAAACCACCATATAAGAGACGCCGTAGTGGAGGGCTCCGGAAATTTCGACCACCTGGGGTTCTTTAACGTGCACCCAAATCTGAGCACACGGGCCTATAGCATTTTCGCCTCCATCGAAAATGCGGCCGCCGTAGGCCGGGATTCGATCCCGCGACCTTCGGGTCAGCAGTCAAGCGCCATAACCACTAGACCACCACGGCGGGTTTGGTGTACATCAAGCTAACGAAACGGCCGCGAGCACGCCATGAGCGTGGCATGCAAGTCATGCCGCACATGACAAGTCATGATTTCCATATTGCCACTTGTCATTTACGTTCATCATACAGTCATGTCACTGAATACCAAATTTGGTGTATATCAAGCTAACGAAACGGCCGCGAGCGCGCCATGAGCGTGGCATGCAAGTCATGCCGCACATGACAAGTCATGATTTCCATATTGCCACTTGTCCTTTACGTTCATCATACAGTCATGTCACTGAATACCAAATTTGGTGTATATCAATAATAATAATAATAATAATATCTTGGGTTTTACGTCTCAAAACCACCATATAAGAGACGCCGTAGTGGAGGGCTCCGGAAATTTCGACCACCTGGGGTTCTTTAACGTGCACCCAAATCTGAGCACACGGGCCTATAGCATTTTCGCCTCCATCGAAAATGCGGCCGCCGTGGCCGGGATTCGATCCCGCGACCTTCGGGTCAGCAGTCAAGCGCCATAACCACTAGACCACCACGGCGGGTTTGGTGTATATCAAGCTAACGAAACGGCCGCGAGCGCGCCATGAGCGTGGAATGCAAGTCATGTCGCACATGACAAGCC
This sequence comes from Rhipicephalus appendiculatus, assembly GCA_030522465.1. NCBI lineage: Eukaryota > Metazoa > Arthropoda > Arachnida > Ixodida > Ixodidae > Rhipicephalus > Rhipicephalus appendiculatus. The sequence goes on from JALIZH010002630.1 coordinate 17,263, forward strand.
ATGATTTCCATATTACGGCTTGTCATTTATGTTTGCCATACAGTCATGTCACTCAATACCAAATTTGGTGTATATCAAGCTAACGAAACGGCCGCGAGCACGCCATGAGCGTGGCATGCAAGTCATGTCGCACATGACAAGTCATTATTTCCATATTACCACTTCTCATTTATGTTCGTCATAGAGTCATGTCACTCAATACCAAATTTGGTGTATATCAAGCTAACGAAACGGCCGCGAGCGCGCCATGAGCGTGGAATGCAAGTCATGTCGCTCATGACATGTCATGATTTCCATATTACCACTTCTCATTTATGTTCGTCATAGAGTCATGTCACTCAATACCAAATTTGGTGTATATCAAGCTAACGAAACGGCCGCGAGCGCGCCATGAGCGTGGAATGCAAGTCATGTCGCTCATGACCTGTCATGATTTCCATATTACCACTTGTCATTTATGTTCGTCATACAGCCATGTCACTCAATACCAAATTTGGTCTATATCAAGCTAACGAAACCGCCGCGAGCGCGCTATGAGCGTGGAATGCAAGTCATGTCGCTCATGAAGTCATGATTTTCATATTAACACTTGTCATTTATGTTCGTCATACGGTCATGTCACTCAATCCCAAATTTGGTGTATGTCAAGCTAACGAAACGGCCGCGAGCGCGCCATGAGCGTGGCATGCAAGTCATGCCGCACATGACAAGTCATGATTTCCATATTGCCACTTGTCATTTACGTTCATCATACAGTCATGTCACTGAATACCAAATTTGGTGTATATCAATAATAATAATAATAATAATATCTTGGGTTTTACGTCTCAAAACCACCATATAAGAGACGCCGTAGTGGAGGGCTCCGGAAATTTCGACCACCTGGGGTTCTTTAACGTGCACCCAAATCTGAGCACACGGGCCTATAGCATTTTCGCCTCCATCGAAAATGCGGCCGCCGTGGCCGGGATTCGATCCCGCGACCTTCGGGTCAGCAGTCAAGCGCCATAACCACTAGACCACCACGGCGGGTTTGGTGTATATCAAGCTAACGAAACGGCCGCGAGCGCGCCATGAGCGTGGAATGGAAGTCATGTCGCACATGGCAAGCCATGATTTCCATATTACGGCTTGTCATTTATGTTTGCCATACAGTCATGTCACTCAATACCAAATTTGGTGTATATCAAGCTAACGAAACGGCCGCGAGCACGCCATGAGCGTGGCATGCAAGTCATGTCGCACATGACAAGTCATTATTTCCATATTACCACTTCTCATTTATGTTTGCCATACAGTCATGTCACTCAATACCAAATTTGGTGTATATCAAGCTAACGAAACGGCCGTGAGCACGCCATGAGCGTGGCATGCAAGTCATGTCGCACATGACAAGTCATTATTTCCATATTACCACTTCTCATTTATGTTCGTCATAGAGTCATGTCACTCAATACCAAATTTGGTGTATATCAAGCTAACGAAACGGCCGCGAGCGCGCCATGAGCGTGGAATGCAAGTCATGTCGCTCATGACATGTCATGATTTCCATATTACCACTTGTCATTTATGTTCGTCATACAGCCATGTCACTCAATACCAAATTTGGTCTATATCAAGCTAACGAAACCGCCGCGAGCGCGCTATGAGCGTGGAATGCAAGTCATGTCGCTCATGAAGTCATGATTTTCATATTAACACTTGTCATTTATGTTCGTCATACGGTCATGTCACTCAATCCCAAATTTGGTGTATGTCAAGCTAACGAAACGGCCGCGAGCGCGCCATGAGCGTGGCATGCAAGTCATGCCGCACATGACAAGTCATGATTTCCATATTGCCACTTGTCATTTACGTTCATCATACAGTCATGTCACTGAATACCAAATTTGGTGTATATCAATAATAATAATAATAATAATATCTTGGGTTTTACGTCTCAAAACCACCATATAAGAGACGCCGTAGTGGAGGGCTCCGGAAATTTCGACCACCTGGGGTTCTTTAACGTGCACCCAAATCTGAGCACACGGGCCTATAGCATTTTCGCCTCCATCGAAAATGCGGCCGCCGTGGCCGGGATTCGATCCCGCGACCTTCGGGTCAGCAGTCAAGCGCCATAACCACTAGACCACCACGGCGGGTTTGGTGTATATCAAGCTAACGAAACGGCCGCGAGCACGCCATGAGCGTGGCATGCAAGTCATGCCGCACATGACAAGTCATGATTTCCATATTGCCACTTGTCATTTACGTTCATCATACAGTCATGTCACTGAATACCAAATTTGGTGTATATCAAGCTAACGAAACGGCCGCGAGCGCGCCATGAGCGTGGCATGCAAGTCATGCCGCACATGACAAGTCATGATTTCCATATTGCCACTTGTCATTTACGTTCATCATACAGTCATGTCACTGAATACCAAATTTGGTGTATATCAATAATAATAATAATAATAATATCTTGGGTTTTACGTCTGAAAACCACCATATAAGAGACGCCGTAGTGGAGGGCTCCGGAAATTTCGACCACCTGGGGTTCTTTAACGTGCACCCAAATCTGAGCACACGGGCCTATAGCATTTTCGCCTCCATCGAAAATGCGGCCGCCGTGGCCGGGATTCGATCCCGCGACCTTCGGGTCAGCAGTCAAGCGCCATAACCACTAGACCACCACGGCGGGTTTGGTGTATATCAAGCTAACGAAACGGCCGCGAGCGCGCCATGAGCGTGGAATGCAAGTCATGTCGCACATGACAAGCCATGATTTCCATATAACGGCTTGTCATTTATGTTTGCCATACAGTCATGTCACTCAATACCAAATTTGGTGTATATCAAGCTAACGAAACGGCCGCGAGCACGCCATGAGCGTGGCATGCAAGTCATGTCGCACATGACAAGTCATTATTTCCATATTACCACTTCTCATTTATGTTCGTCATAGAGTCATGTCACTCAATACCAAATTTGGTGTATATCAAGCTAACGAAACGGCCGCGAGCGCGCCATGAGCGTGGAATGCAAGTCATGTCGCTCATGACATGTCATGATTTCCATATTACCACTTGTCATTTATGTTCGTCATACAGCCATGTCACTCAATACCAAATTTGGTCTATATCAAGCTAACCAAACCGCCGCGAGCGCGCTATGAGCGTGGAATGCAAGTCATGTCGCTCATGAAGTCATGATTTTCATATTAACACTTGTCATTTATGTTCGTCATACGGTCATGTCACTCAATCCCAAATTTGGTGTATGTCAAGCTAACGAAACGGCCGCGAGCGCGCCATGAGCGTGGCATGTTAATCATACTTTTCATGACAAGTTAGTCATGCTTTTCATGATGTGACCAGCCATTTATTTTCTTCATACAGTCATGTTATGCCATACCAAATTTGGTATAAATCCCATTAACGATACGGCCAGGAGAGCACAAAGTCGTAGGCGGCTAGATAGATAGATAGATAGATAGATAGATAGATAGATAGATAGATAGATAGATAGATAGATAGATAGATAGATAGATAGATAGATAGATAGATAGATAGATAGATAGATAGATACGCTCGAAGTCGCCGAAGTTGGCTAAGAAATGCTTCGCATTTAAAAAAAACATCTCTGTGTACGGGACACATAGACGCACTGTATATAATGGCTTTTGTGGGCCTAAAGACGGTAGTTTTGAGGTGCAGATATAGTATGATGCTTTCACCACGTACGCAGTAGTCGCTTAAATGTTTAGGACTCGCCTCGCCGGTAACGGGAAAAGCTCTAGACATTCAACGGCGCGCGTTGCGGCCGCCGCCGTGCGCTCTTTTCGCTCGTTTCCGTTTGCTGTTTTCGTGGTTTGCCTATATCTGCGACGACGTTCGGAGTTATAACAGAATCGAGTGAGTATACGTGACTGTGGGAGCTATATGCGGTAATTCTAGCATATGCCATGTCTGGTGTCAACGTAGACGGCGTCCGCTCGCGTTTGTGTCGTTCGGGCGTTCGTACTCGCATGTGTTTGAGTATTTAAGGACGGGTTACGTTTGCAAAACACGCGGTCAGTAACCGCTCACGGCGTGCACCTGACTGCCGGAGGATGGGCTTGGTTGTCGGTATACGCCGGCAAGAGCCGGGCTTATTCTGAAAGCAAATTTCGAAGTGATTTCTCAGAAAAGAAGTGCTTGCATTCTTGCATAGCGACTTCCTATATATGGCGAAACGAGGTCCCCGCCTTCTTTTACATGAAAATTTCTTTTCATTGCGAAATTATTTAAAACGAAACACTTGTGTCAGACGTGTGTACCGTAACGGTGTGTTGAACAAAGGGTGGTTTGCATAAAACTAATGAGCCTGTGTGTGTTTGTGTGTTGGTTATTCCCAGAATCCCGGATCGATTCTCCTCTTCACTCCAGTTGACAGCCACACTCGGGGAAACGAAGAGAGAGAGAGAGAGAAAGGCAAAGGAAAGGCAGGGAGGTTAACCAGGTTGTACCCGGTTTGCTACCCTACACGGGGGGGGAGGGGGGAAGGGGAGAAAAAGAAGAGAGAAAGAAAAAAAGGAAAGAGAGAACAAATCATACGCGCGCACACATATTAGCGTTCACAGCGCTAATATGCAAGCCTTTTTTAACATCTCGGATTCCATTCCAGTTTTAGAAAACCGCAGAGGAACCGAACTAAAATATTTCGCGGGGAAACGAAGGTGTCGCTATGGTCTGGCGCCTCACCACTAGTGATGGGAAAATCAACAGCGGCGTTCGCCCTGTGAACGAGGCAGTCGGTCCCATATTTCCTTTTGTTGGACATGACGACGTAGGAAAGGAGGTGAGTGGCACCCACGCAAACGAGGCTAAAACAATTGCCTTTGTTGTTTAAAAAAAAGCTCACATCATCTTGTGCCGCAAGTTTGTCACCAAGTGACATCTTAGAAAAGCTACTACATGAAAGTTGTTTTACACGATAACGGCAAAAAACACGGTTTCCAACCATGCCTCTTTGCATTTGTTGTTTTGTTGTGAGCCTTCATTATGCCTGCGTAAATCACTTAATGTGTAGGTATTGCAAACTCTTACTATGAATCCGTTTTCTCATTGTGATATCACGTTCTTCTTTTCAGGTACCATTTTTCAGGGCTGCTCACGCTGAACAGGAGCGACAACATAGCAAGTCACAAGTCTGATTCCTCCAGCCATCACGACTTTTTGATTCTTAATCATAAGGAATGAATATGGAAACATGATACCGATATTTGCTGTTTATTTTGCACGACATGACACTATGCACATCACAGTCACACATTTTGGTTGGTTATACTCATACAAGCATGTAAATGAGCAATACCTCAACTGCTTCAACTTTGCTGGAAATGGTGTGTTTTGAAAGTTTTATTAAAATAATGCTAAAATTGAACTATCCTTCTTTTGCAGTCGCTGGGCACAACGGCAAGTATTAATGGAGTTGCTTAAAATGAATACTTCACTATTTCCAGCAGTAGTCGCGCAAAAGTAGAGCATGGGTCAATTTAGTAGCTTAAAATAGCCGTAGAGTCGGCTGACGCCTCGGTGGGTGTCGATTGACCCGCGTAGGAGTGTCACCAGCAAGAGTCGTCTGACTCCCTCAGAAATGGTAGTGTGATCCTTCGCATAAGAGTCCTCCCATTCTTCTTAAGAGGGTCCGGGGACTCTCCTGAGCGCACCCACTCTGACCCACCAAGAGAGTCACTGTGACTCTCCAAAGATGTCGTATACGTGGCAAGTCAGAACTCTCCGAAAAGAGTCAGGTATACGCTTTTTTTTTCTTAGAGTGATGTATAAAGGGCACAAAAATAATTCAGAAAAATATTTTCCGATACGCGTATTCGAACCTGCGACCTTTCACTCTACGGCGCGCGGCGTTAGACGGCTGGGCCACGAAACGTACGTACTTCAGCGTACTAATGACGAGCTATTTCCATACATCATTTACCACTGGTGGTACGCCGAGGTCGGAGGCATTTCAGCTTGTTTTCTGCATTACCAGCGAGATAGCGCGAAGGGCGCTCTTTAAAGGTCGTTACTCCACTCGTTGCAATGCACGCGCTCCTCTACCGGCTGTACTTTGCCCTATAGGGCGTGGTTGCCCTTGCGCGCGCGCTTATCTCGTGATGGGGTTGCTTTCTACGTCTTGTTCTTTCCCCGGAAAGTTCGCGTTGAAATTACAGATTTCACGAAAATCACTTCGCTTGCTGCAGCGGCCCCGTTTGCGAAAGGAACGCGGTGCTCAAACTAAAAAAAGTAACAACAGTGACAGTTGCTAGTTCGCGCTTGTCCTGTGTATACCTGTGAGTTTGTTTCATGCGTCCTTGTTTGTGTTTGAGCAGCGCGCGAGTGTCGAGCGGTGAACGTTGTTAGTTCGCGTTCGTCCTGTGTGGGTTCTTTTCGTGCATCCTTTGTGCTTGAGCAGCGTGCTGCACGTTTCGAGCTGCCTTTCGTTCTTTGAGTGACGTTCCAATTTATTGCTATCGCATTCACTGCTTCGCCCTTGCGGCGAAACCATGACTTTTTTTGCACTTGCACATAATAGCCAAGGTTGAGTAGCTCCTTTTTTGGGCATTTGTCAGATGTAGTTAACTGCGATTCTACGAACTCCACTAAACAGATTTCTACGAACTGCTTTTCTGAGCACGGGCCTTGATTGGAGCTTTTCTTTTTTCTAATTGCAATAGCTAGACATATATTATGTCAGGAGGTATACGCTGAACTAAATCCGGCGCAATATTTTTTGCAGACAAAACGTACAAGCATATGTTTGCTCTTCATGTGCAGGCATGGTTCTCACTAAGAAAAGTTATGTCTGCGTTCAGTGTTGCATTTAACGGTTCAATACACGGCTATAGAAGGTCCCCTTCATTTTAATCATGACCGATGCTGCCATTATTTTATCCAAAGTATTTGCCTTCTACAAAAATAGTCTCTTTTGATAAATAGTGAGTTTAATGAAATTCGAACGCAGACACCGTGTCTGACACCGTGTCAGTAAAGCGCACCTGCTTATTTTTTATTCCTTTTGTCCAACATCACGACTCTCCTACATCCATGCTTCTATATATATCGCCGACTCCATTCGGTGGTATAGGCTTAATAATAATAGTACATGAAAAGAATCGACGAAAACTACTGCACAAAGCCTTTATCTATTTCTTCATGAACGGCTACCCTGTCCGTTGGAGCAGAGGCCCCGTTCCTGGCCTGACGCTAGTTAACTATGGCCGCGACTTATTTTTATGTCTGGAAATATCTACACCTCATCGCTTTTCAGCTCTATGGTTCTTGTTGTTTCGTCTTCACAAATTCGCTTTGTGCTTTCAGTATTAGCGTCTGAATGTGTAGCATTAAGTCTGTTTACATTAAAAAGTGTGTTCACGCAGGTGCAGAACTCAAAAATGCACGTAATTTGATTAAGAAACTCGGTAGTTATATTGACATATAACTTGGCCGCCAATGTTAGGTTATGCCAATCGCGGTATGAAAAGTATAGACATTATATGCGCTTTTGTTTTGGTTTTTTTTTGTCTGGGTGACACGCGCCGTCTCTACACGTGCTAGCGTAATGTAATCGTAGCAAAAAACTCGCCCTTCCCCTCACCCCCCCCAATATATGGTGCTTCTGTCACGCTTGCTTTAACAAATAGCGATGCCGTCGATATTAACATAGAAAGGTCTGATCTCATATAACCTTATTCACCCTGCAGCATTAGGCTACTGTGTGTGTGTGTGTGTGCGTGTGTGTGTGTGTGTGTGTGTGTGTGTGTGTGTGTGTGTGTGCGTGCGTGCGTGCATGTGTGTGTGCGTGCGTGTGTGTGTGTGTGTGTGTGTGTGTGTGTGTGTGTGTGTGTGTGTGTGTGTGTGTGTGTGTGTGTGTGTGTGTGTGTGTGTGTGTGTGTGTGTGTGTGTGTGTGTGTGTGTGTGTGTGTGTGTGTGTGTGTGTGTGTGTGTGTGTGTGTGTGCGTGTTTGTGTGTTAATCCCTGCAACGAAAACAACAATTCGCAATGCGCAAGAGCAAGATTACCTTTGCACCCCCTGACTTCAGTTCCGTGAATTCGTATTAAAAAGCTATCATCATCACAAACGCGTATGCGCCACAGAAATTGGGAAAATCCCGTTACTCACCACTGGTCCTCTAAAATTTGAAGAAGGCACCAGGTAGCCCAAAAACGGCCATGGATGGATGGATGGTGGAACTTTATTTATAGTCCTGAGAGACGCGCCTAGCGCGCAGTGGGCTTCTCCCACGTTGGAACGGGAAGCCTGACCGCGCATCGTGGGCTCTGTCGACGGCCCAAAGCTGATCCCCCCTTGTTGGGGCTTCTGATGGCGGAGCACGACTTGGCTGGGTTGTGCCACTGAAATGTGTGCGGCCTATCAGAAAACTATTATAATTATAAACGCGTATGTGCCTTGATGGAATAGGTATCTGAAAGCGCCGTGCCACCTGCTTGGAACCGCATACCGATGGCGTGCGTGCTACCATAGTCCCACCACTGTTACGTGATACTTGGTGGTTACCAAAACCTAATGTACAGCTCGTGCCTGACCATATTCAGCAATGGGTTGCCCCAAAATAAATCGCACTCCCGAGGAAGCAAAAGTTCAACATCTCTACAGCCAAGTTCAAGCCAAGTAGAAACAAAAGTTGAAGCACAAGTTCTGCCTAGATACAGCAATAAATAAGCATTTGACCGATCAGCTTCGCTGTGCATCGAGCATTGCGTTCTCCGCCCCCCTTCTATTGTCCAAGCGAGCTGGGTATATACCTAGGTCGAAGGGGTTGGAAGCATGCACACATGTGCGACATTAGCAATATCCGGCTATTCGCCAGCCTTTACCTTGCTGCCGAGTTCTACCACGCACATTCGCTTCACAGAAATGTGTCGTTGGCCTTTAAGCCTCAACTGAATAGAGCAAAAGAAAATTGATCGAGGACCTCGCTTTTTTACAGACCCAACAGGTAATTAGTTCAAGAAAGTACCTAATACTCTCCTTCGCCGCACAAGCGTATACAGTGAATACAGCTGAAGTGCGTCAGAACCTGACCTATAAGGAACTTCTGTATATGTTTAGATATAGCGCGCTGACCGGCGCGTGCACGTTTCCGTGGCCCGCTGAAAAAGATGATGAAGAGCCGCGTTGTGATTGCTTGTTGCTTGAGAGCATGTATGTGTTTGCTGGCTGCCTCGCTGGCGCTCACACGAGCTACTCACAGACCCGAAACGCAATTTTTGAGCTCACTCACCACACCGTAAACAAAGCTTCTTTCCCGAACGAAATTCGCTGTGAGAAAAGCCCGGGGCAAAATCCATTTTCCAATTTGCGGATGCCCCGTGCAGCGAGAGATTTTCGTCAATGCAGTAACGGCTGTGTGAAAATACCGTCGGATAACGAAGTAATCGTCGCTAAAAACAAAAACAAAAAAACGCGAAAATAAACGATGGGAGCAGAAGCAAGGCAACAAAATGCGGTAAATATGGCGTTCTTTTCGAGGGCGCATTAAATCACTAAGTTTTTGTTTGAGAACTCTTCCATTGAATGTTGCTCATCTGATTCTTCACGTATATGTCAACGAGGCCCAGAGCATTACAACGCGCTGCTACTTCCACTCGATTTCCACCAGCCACGTGAATAAAAGGGCGGGGAACATAGGCGCATTCATGTATGGTCAGCGTAACAAGCGTGTGCGAGGAAATTGTAAGAATTGGAAAGCAAACGGGCCACCTCTGAGAGCTGATGATTTTTGGGGAATGTGATCGGTAGTTGCTCAAAGGCTCAAAGATGCGGGTCGCATTCGTTACGAAAGATTTTTTTATTGCGATAGCAATTATATGGACACTCGCGGCTGGTTTTCGCCGTCGGCGTCATTTGCCGTATATGTATATGTATATATATAACCGGCTCCGCCCGTCGTTCGTGAGCGTGAAAAGACGCGAGGGGGGGGGGGGGGGTCCCTCGAGCGACCTTCGATTTTACGAGCGGGGGGCGCGCGCGTTATCTCCCCTTCTCGGCGGCCGACAGCGGGCGGGGGGGGGGGGGGGAGGCGACGTTCGATTTTACGAGCGCGGGCGCGCGTTATCTCCCCTTCTCGGCGGCCCACAGCGGGGGGGCCGGTGTACCCTTCTACGTGCTGCTCTCAACGCGAAGAGAATTCTCTTAAACAAGCACGTTTTCTAGAGTTGCGTGAGATCGGATCCAAAAAGAGTTAGCTGCCAGCCTCACTTCGTATAACATTACAATTTTTTGCTATCGCATTCATTGCTTCACCCTTGCGGTGAAACTGTGACTTTTTTTACAGAGCAGGACTCTTTGGGATCAGCGAACAGAAAACTATCGTCATCATGAACCGGCACGCGCTCCATTCGTCCTGTTCTTCCTCTTCGTCCTCTACTTCAACTTCTGCTTCGCTCCCAGAAGACGTGCGCCGCTTTGTCCGGCGGAAGATGAAATAACCCTGATGGACGAGAATACGAGCACAGAGAGAGACAGCGACGTCCGTGTCTGTCTTCTCTTTGTCCCTCGTATCAAGCTACGCTGGTCAAACCAATGTTTCCACGGCATGTGTTGTTATGGCTGTGATTCGCCGTAAACGGCTGGGGACGGATGACAGCACCAAAGTTAAAAAGAAAGTTACAGGTTTAAAGTTACGAAGCGGTAGTGCAGCTGTATTGACCACGAATAAAGATTATAGCACTGACTCGTGATAACTGAGTGGTTGAAAGAAAACTGGGTATAGGGAAAAAAATAAATCAGTTTATACCTGCAAGCGACAGTGCCTTCTTTTTTGGTAATTGTGAACTTAGTGTGCTGCTCCCATATGTATGCGCATCCGTGGAGTGATCAGTGGCTATTGGTTTTGGATAGGGGTGTGCGAATAGTGAATTTTGGAACTGTATCGAATTACGAATGGAATAGTTGTGACACCGAATCGAATACGAATAGTAATCGAATGCTGTTCGAATAGTTTTCGGAATAGTAAGAAGACCATTTTCAAAACAGTCCTAGAACCACCACAACATTTCATTTGAAACAAATATTCGCAAACTTTAAGCCAAAGACCATTACAGTTAGTTTTAATCGACTCAAAATACCACAATTACGAAAAGTAAGGTAAGCTCGTATACAGCAGGAACTAGAGCCCTTGTAGTAGTTTGTAACTGTAGGTCCAAATATAGCATTCACTAACGTTATCAATGTGAGACTTTGTCGCCTGATTTGAAATAAAATTGGGACACAACTAAACAACTTTCAACCAAACACCGCGGATAGAGCTAAAGATGTAATGAAGCAGGTCAACCTGTCATCACAACATGGCCTTCGCACCGAAAGCATGTAACAATCGGCGTTTAAACAATTTAAACATATGCAAGAACAATTTACGCAAACGCATCTGTTGTTAGTCATGAAGCTGTAAGCAGTCGTAGTCCCCACCTTCAGTTATTACAAGATGAAGACAGGAGCTGATTAATGCGATACAGCTTGAGCATAGTAAAAAAAGTGAGCAAGAGTGAAGTTTTTAGAAGAAACACGTTCATCCGGCAATCAGTAGTGTCGGTAGTCTCGTAAAAGCTTTGGCGGCGTGCAGATCACTTTAAGGATTAAAAGAAGAAGAATGACTTTCAGATGTTCCAAAGTTTCGTTGTTTTGGGGTTCTCGCGTCGGCGCTGATTACTCGAAAACTATTCGAAAAATATTCGGTATTTCGAATATTTTCGAATGTGTACTATTCGATTCGAGAACCGAATCGAATACAGCGCTATTCGATTCGTTATTCGAAATTTTCGAATATTCACACACCCCTAGTTTTGGAGCTTGCAGGCAAAAAATAAACGGGGTCGCGCAACACTCACACATACAGCGCCCCTCCCCCCCCCCCTCACCACGCGCACGCCCAAATGGTTATGTGCGCAGTTATTTTGAGTATAGCCGCCGTATAATACTATGAGATTCTCTAATACGAAAGTAATTTGGGGGGCTCATAGATCAGCGTATGAAAGTTACCTGCTATTCTGCCTGTTTGTATAGAGGGCTTGTTTAGCGCTATATGCTTATTGCGCCTCCATTATCGAAGCGTTTTCGACATCCGGGTTTCGCTTTCATGCTACTCAAAGCCCAGGTTCGGCTGTGCGTACCTCACACGAATAAAAAAAGCATGATCAAACAAAGTGCAATTATATATATATATATATATATATATATATATATATATATATATATATATATATATATATATATATATATATATATGACGAAGGCCGTGCCACGGCCGAAACGTAAGACATAAAAGTATTGCTTTCTCGTACGTGCACCCGTTTTTTTCTTACACAGACCGAACCCACTGAACTTTCCTGCTGAATATATAAATATATATATATATATATATATATATATATATATATATAGGAAAGAATTATAAATCTTAAGGGCTCGTTTGCTTTGTTAAACGCAGTATTAATGAGAACTAACAGACAAGGAAGGAAGCAAACAGAAAGGGAGAAGGCAGGGAGGTTAACCAGAAAGACTTCCGGTTGGCTACCCTACTGGGGGGATTAGGGAAGGGGAATAGAAAGATGAGAGAGAGGAGGTGGGAAGAGAAGTGGAAAAGAGAGAGAGGCAGTGAAATTCAGTGATGCCAAGGAAAGTATAGGGGAAGCTATTAGAAGTAATTGTAATGTAAATGTGAAGAAAGGAAAGTGGACGAAAAGATAACTTGCCACCGGCAGGATACGAACCTGCGACCTTCGAATAACGCGTCCGATGCTCTACCGCTACTACGGTGGCAGTCATCCCTCCGTCCACTTTATAGGGTATATGTGTACTTAAACGTGGGAGCGTCAGTCAGCGCCGCCTGTTGCCATTACGGCGAGTGTGGAACACTCTCTTTTTTGCCTGTAGGCGTCACGTAGTACGTGATCTTATTACGAGAGGGCAGCTGACTAGTAATCCCTCGCATACCACCTGAAGGCATCAAGTCTGCCAGAACGAGACCCTCGCTTATGAATGAAGGAGGGAATTATAAACTTAAGGGCTCGTTTGCTTTGTTAAACGCAGTATTAATGAGAACTAACAGACAAAGATGCCAAGGAAAGTATAGGGGAAGCTATTAGAAGTAATTGTAATGTAAATGTGAAGAAAGGAAAGTGGACGAAAAGATAACTTGCCTAACATATATATATATATATATATATATATATATATATATATATATATATATATATATATATATATATTAGGGGAAGACATAGTGAACAGGAATTTCTTTTACAAACCCCGCCAAATACTCCAGTGATGCATGCGTTGTTCAAAGGAGCTGTCTGGGATGTGCAGCATACTGCGCGCACCTTTGCAATATTGGGTAGGTTAATGCGCGCACTCTTCTGAGTAACTTGCCCGAGCTATGTATAAAGGCTGTGCTTGCATACGGCGATGATATATCTTTCCCCGCTACCTTATTGCGTGATTTGGCCATCGGTGCTTCAAATACCGGGCCTCCACAGGAGTGTAGTGAGGCGGCTATGTTTAAGCAATTACGGAGATTCCTGCCGAGCACGTATGGCTCATGATGTGCGCTCTGTAAAATGCACACACACGTGAAAAGTGTAAGGGTTTCCCAGGGCACCGCCGTCAGCCTTGTATATTTATACTGGTTGTCTCAACTATCAGGCACCACGATTTAAAAAGAGGGGAACGGCGTTACGCGAAGTAAACCTAGCATATATTGTTCCCAGTTCACTGGAATAGCCAATGCTAATTTTTTTCGCTAATGATGTTCTATTTATTAGTCGCAATTACATTTGTAACTCCTCGAGAACTACTCACCTAATCATTAAGATGTCCATGAGGCATATGTAGGCATGTTGAAATGACATCAACTACGCAATTCAGACAACGTACCAATTGCGGGCTCTTTTTTATCCGGTTGATAAAGAAAGCGCGCGAAATCATGAAAAAGTACATGTCACGTAACTTGTCTGCAGCGCGCATCAAAAAATCACGCCATATCCACGAAGTGAATGATGATGAGTGGGCGAAGCTTCGGAGGTAATCTGGTAAACCGTCGATCCCCGTAAATTTTGCCCACTCGATCATCATACAAAGACCTGACACACAAATGCGGGGGTGTGGTGTGATTATGAACGTTTGTTGTCGGCGTTGCCGTTTTGCCTTTCGAGGGCGAGAGCGCGTTCACGATCGTTTTCATCCATGGCAGAAAGAGAATGTGTGGTCTGGAACGCGCTTATACTTCATGGTCATCAGCGTCATCGTTATCACGTGAAGTGGGTACATTCCACTATACGTGGCTACCTACCTACTACTACTACTACTACTACTACTACTACTACTACTACTACTACTACTACTACTACTACTACTACTACTACTACAGAAGAGGGACAGACCCACACCCTAAGGAGCTTCGCCCCTAAAAGCAGCGCCCTCGAACAAGCTCACTGTGAGGTAGCAAGTAAAGAAAAAAAGTAAGGATCGCCTGCCACTCCCCGACCGTAATCAGAACAGTATTCCTGCCTTTAGGTAGTATGCGAGGGATTATGGGTGAGATGCCAGCTCGTAATAAGATCACATGCTACGGGACGCTAACAGGCAGAAAAAAGATTGTTCCACACTTGCCGTAATGGTTACTGGCAGCGCTGACTGACACTACCACGTTTGAATGCACATACACACCCTATAAAGTGGACGGTGGGATGACCGCCGCCGTAGCTCAATTGGTAGAGCATCGGACGCGTTATCCGAAGGTCGCAAGTTCGGTTCCTGCCCGCGGAAAGTTATCTTTCCGTCCACTTTTCTATCTTCACATTTACATTACAATTACTTCTAATACCATCCCCTATACTTACCTTGGCATCCTTGTCTGTTAGCTGTCATTAATATATAGATATATACATATAAAGCTGGGCATATCTCGCACTATAGGGGCGCAAGGTTAAAGGCACAGCGGAGGTGATTCGTTCCTGTAGCTGGTCCTGGCCATGCGGAGGGATGCCAACTTATGCTAAGTTATACGAAGTAATGCCAAGTGATGCCCAATTCCAGTCGAGTCTAGCGCAGTCGCCTTTCACCGTTTCGTGGTATTACGTCGTGGACTATACTTAAACGAGTCGAGTCCAGCAGTCTCACTTGGCAGCGCGCCGCGATTTCCGGCAAACGGCTTTCTCATCGGCAGTGCAAATCTTGTTCGGTCTCTTATGCATGTCTATGTCTGGCGCTGCGCGTCGCCACCACGCTCCGGCTTCATACGAAAAGGTGGAACACATGCGCAGTTGGCTGTGACATCACGTTTGGCGCGACCCAGCGGTTGCGCGCCATGTCCCGGAATGCGGAGTGGGAGGCGGAGCGAAGCAGGCGCACATGTGCACTGTGCACATGTGCAACCGGTTGCTAGGCGCCGCACGGTGACGTCATGGCGGCGCATAGCTTTCTCTTTTCCTTTTTTTTTTGTTTTCTTGTCCGCGAAGGACAGATTACCGCAGCCATAAACAGTCGGCCGTGCCATACGGATATTGATAGTGGCTTGCAGTCGAACAGCAGGAATCCCTGCAAAATTGCGAGGCCTGTTGTTGGCGTTCGTCCTGTACCCTTGCCAAAGTGCGGAACGCTGTCTCTGGCAACCGACAACATGCAAAGTGGTTGCTTGCAGCAGGCTTATTTCAGGGCGGTGGGAGCATAGTCACGTGTTGTTTTTTTTTTCTCTTTTCTTCTTTCTTTTGTTTTCTTTTTTTTTTAGGTTTTGCGGGCTTTTTTCATCAACCGGAAAGCCCGCAGTTATTACGTTTTTGAAAATAGCGCATTTAAATGTCATTTGAACATGCCAACATACAACTCCTTCACATTTTGATAATTAGATGGGTACTTTTCGAGTTAGAAATATAATTAGGACTAATTAATTTAACCTCATTATCGAAAAAATAGTAATGGCTACTCCAGTGTATTCAGGACAATACGTACTGAATTTTAATCGCGCAACGCAGTTCCTCTTCTTTTTTTTTAAATTTAATTGTGCTGAGTGATAGTAGGGACACCCTGTATAGTTAAGGGACTTTCTTGGTGGGCAATGTGTTGCACAAACTTGGTTCAAGAAAATAATAAAAGGAAAAAAAAAGAAACGAGTACCGAAGAGCCGCTTTCTGCAGCGCCGGGTCCAGCTGACACTTCGTAGATGCGCTAATAAGAAAAAGGCCGAATTCGCAATGCTTTTCGTGCGCCAGTTGTCTTTTTCACTGACCGGCCCGCTTCGCTACTGATACGTCCAGCATCGAAATTGCCTGAAACATTCACTTTGGAGCAATCGCAGAGGAATATGTTTTCGTGCATAAATCGAGCTAGCCCCGGTAGCATAAGGAAGAAGAAAAAAAACCGGCAGATCCCACGCACTGTGGGAATCGATGTAATGCGAAGCAGTCAGCAAGGAGCAAATCATGCTGTACATAATATGCATGTCATGATTTACATGTTAGGACCTGTCATTTATGTTCGTCATACGGTCACGTCACGCAATAGCAATTTTGGTGTCTATTAAGCTAGCGAACTGGACGCAAGCGCACCATGAGCGTTGCATGTAAATGGCATTGTAGATGACATGCATGCCAAGATTTTCATGTTACCACGTGCCACTTATGTTCGTTATACAGTCACGTCACGCAACACCAAATTAGTTGTATATCAAGCTAGCGAAACGGCCGCGAGCGTGGCATGCTGGTGGCAGGGTGGCATGCAAGTCATGTGGGGTGGAATGCAAGTCATGTCGCACATTACATGTCATGATTTCCATATTAGCACTTGTCATTTAGGTTTGTCTTACAGTCACGTCACGCAATACCAAATTTGGTGTATATCAAGCTAACGAAACGGCCGTCAGCGCACCATGAGCGTGGCATGTAAATCATGTTGTGCATGACATGCAGGTCATGATTTTCATATTACCACCTGTCATTTATGTTGATTATGCAGAAATGTCTCATCGTACCAAATTTTGAATATATCAAGTTAAGAAAACGGCCTCAGGAGCACTACGGCCATGGCGTGTAAATCATACTTTTCATGACAAGTTATTCATGATTTTCATGATATGACCAGTCAGTCATGTTCGTCATACAGTCATGTTATGCCATACCAATTTTGGTATAAATCCCATTAACGATACGGGCAGGAGAGCACAAAGTCGTAGGCGGCTAGATAGATAGATAGATAGATAGATAGATAGATAGATAGATAGATAGATAGATAGATAGATAGATAGATAGATAGATAGATAGATAGATAGATAGATAGATAGATAGATAGATAGATACGCTCAAAGTCGCCGAAGTTCGCTAAGAAATGCTTCGCATTAAAAAAAGACAGAGTACATCGTACTTCGTTTTGCACAGTGTTTTTACTAACGTTCTGGCTGATGGACCAGCCTTTGTCATAGTACCTTGAGAAAAGCTGGTTTACTAGCCTGAACGTTAGGAAATATACTGTGCCAAAATAACGCACTCCCTTTTGTTATTTTTCTTTTTTTTTGTTTGAACATACTGCAGGCTCAATCGGCCCTTGCAGGAGGGGTTACAGAAATAAAAATTTCAAAAACAGAAATGACAATCATGAACAGGCAGCTAGTTACGTTCACGACTTGACCAATGATCAAGAGTATCAACTTATTGAAAGGGGCGTGTCACGAAATGCCATCTACGAAAGAAACATCATCGCGTAGTATTTTGAAAGTAGATGATTGCGTGAAAAATGCACTGTTACTGCCGGAAATATACTCGACTGAAACTACGTGCCGTCTTCTGTGTTTGACATATCATTCGTCGAGCTAGTCTCGAACGAAGGGCTGACCGTGGCAAGTCACACGCCGTACGAAGTGTCGTACGCTTCAGCTTGTTTTGCACGCTCCGGTGACAGTGTTAATAAGACGGAGACCGTAAGATGGGATTAAAAAAATCGCGTAAACTGCAGGAATTTATAGTGAGGTATTACACTAAAGGTTAATCGCAGTTATTGAAACTGTGTTTGTCACATAATGTCGAGTTGTAAGTACGTGTCAACAGAAACTGCAGCCGACGAGACACAACGATGTAGGCATGTGGATCCTTCGAACGGTTGGCTCATACCCACTCTGGGGTATTGGCCAAGAATCGGGTGGTCCAAATAAAATAATTAAACTGCGGTTCAGACAAGATATGCAATCAGACATGCGTGATATCGAACCACGACCTTTCCAGTCAAACTTAGTTGGTTATGGAGGCACTATTTAGCTAAGGCACTATCTATCTACCTTAAGTTTGCTTTGTTTGTTTGTTTGTTTGTTTGTTTGTTTGTATTGCGAGTACTGCTAGTGTTACATAACGCTACTTTTAGCCATTTCCATAACAGCTTCCACTGGGAACAACGAAAAGTGTTATCATGCTGTCGCCCTTGTGGAGCGCACTTTTTGGGCTCAACTTTTCCAACAGTCTGCATTAACTTTATGGGCTTCGCCGCGGCAAGCTCTCCTCTGATGACTGCCGTAAGCTGTCCAGGGTTATGGCTGCTCGTTGCAGAAAAAAAAGCGGGGAGTTGTCGCAACATTGACCTTTTAAAGGAAAGACAAATAAAAAAAAATGTGCGACAGATAATTTTTGTTGAGGGCACCGCGTCGCAGTACGTACGTGGAATTCAGTAAACTTCCGACGAAATATTGAGCAAGTCCATCCACTTTCGCAAGTGCTCCTTTCAAAAAAGGACAGATAGCTTCTGGGCAGCACGGAAAGCTCGTTTCTTAGCAGGCGCTCGCGGATTTTGCTTTCTTCTTTTTTGCCCGGAATGGCCACATATAGTACACAAGGCCAGTGTCGAGCGCTTTTAGACTTATATTTCTGTGAACAACTCAATTGATTGACTTACGGTGGGGCACAATTTGATGACATGGAGGGGAGATGTTCAAGCGGAAGCAAATGCCAGGATACTGTGGCCCATGGTAACCCCGCTTATAGTAATATCCGGTGTCCAAGTCCGGAATTAGTTGTGTAAGATGGCCGTGTGTTAGAATGTTACACTACGTGACCAGAGTAAGCAGTAGACGAAAACAGCAACGGATGGACTTCCGTCCCTTCATTGCTGGAAACGTTGAAATTCTTCGCGAATGCCAGTATTAGGCGGTGCCCGCTTATTCTCCCGTTGCAGGCAGTGAGGAGATGGCGGCGAAAAGGGCAGTTGTTTGGTCGAAAAGTATATTGCAGTGTCTTGAGGTTGCAATGTACGATGATAAGCTATAAGGGATGTAGAAGAAATGAAGTGAACGATAACATTTTTCGGATAATTCCACTTTGAGCAGTGTACAATAAAAACTACAAATTCTTAACTTTGAATTGAGTTAAATTGAATTGAATTTTATTGATATTTTTCTTTTTTAAAAGTATACAAACACTGTGAGGACCCATAGCCCTAGGCTAGTTTGGGTCCAAAAAGCATTTGATAAAGGCACTTCGGTAAAGCGCAACAATATAAAGTTATATAACATCAAATAAGTAATCCATAAACAAACAGTAAGGCACATGATATAACCGCACAAAAGAATAAACCACAGAAAAGAAGAATAAATCAATAAATACATAATAAAGAATAAGAATTTGTCGTCAGACTAAACATGACATGACATTCACAGATAAGTTAATTCTCCTAAATAGGGACTTTGTAGTGTTTTAGAAAAATTTGAAGACATTTTTATTTCTAAAGGTATGGCATTGCAGATTTTAATACTAGTGAACTGTAAGAGACGTTCGCCATATAAGTTGTTATTTCGTGGAATATTCCAATTACCAAAGGTTAGTTGTCTGGTAAAACGACATGGGGCGCGACACAATGACACGTTTAAAGGGTGGTTGTGATTAACAATAGTGTGTACATGTTTGGCTAATTTTAATTTCCATAGGAGGTCGAAGGGCAGGATAAGTAATCGGGAAAACAAAGGTTTGCTGGGGATCATTATACTTGGAATGAGTAATGATTCTCACAGCACGTTTTTGAAGTCGTCTAACCGGGTCCAGGTAAGTTCTGTACGTGCCGCCCCAAGACTCAATGCAATACGAGAGGTGACAATGAATAAAAGCATAGTAAAGTATTCGTATGGTAGGGGTATTGAAGTGTTCGCGAGCCTGAGTAAGCGCATGACATCCTGAAGGTAATTTAGCACACACATTGTGAATCTGCTTCTGCAGTATAAGATGTTGTCTATAGTGACTCCAAGATATTTAATTGTAGTTACTTTGCTCGATCACAAATCATTAGATTTGATGTGCATATCAATCGCATTTATAGATTTTTACCGAGAGTGAAAGGTAATACATTTAGTCTTATTGGTATTAACCGGATAGTTTATAATTAGATAATCAATGAGCAACCTTTTTCAATTCAATATTGGCCTTCGATTGAAGATCACTTGGATTATCAGCTGTAACTATGATACAAGTATCATCAGCGTACATCAGTACGTTAGAAGACTGCGAGCGTAGGGGGGCGGGGGGGGGTTGCATTTGACATTCGCTCCGGAAATATAAAATATAAGCATACATAAGGCACTTCAAATATACCGTAACACTTGGAGGCCTCTATGAAGAAAAGTCACAGTTTCGTCACAAGGCGAAGCAATGAATGCGATAGCAACAAACTGGAATGACAAGCGACGAATGGCAAGCAGGTGGAAACGTGTAGGGCGCTGTTCACGCACACATGACGCACGAAAACAACAGGCACTGGACGAGAGAGAACTAACAACGTTCACAGCTCGACACTTAACACGCTGCTCAAATAAAAACGACGCACGAAACGAATTCACAGGTACATACGAGCGCGAAATAACAAGTGTCACAGTTGTTACTTCGCTGTGTTTGAAAAGCGCGTTCTTTTCGCAAACGGGGGGGGACTGCCGCGAGCGAAGTGACCTTCGCGCGCTCGGTAACTACAACGCAATCGTTCCGGCGAAACCCAATTCTCCCCCCACCGCGAGATAAGCAAGCGCGCGAATGGGCGTCTACCTCCCACGGGGCAAAGTGCGCGAGCGCATGCACGTGGGCGTCGCGACGAGTGGGGCGCCGAGCCAGAGAACATCTACACCAGCCGAGGTGTGACCCCGCCGAGCGTGCCCTTTGCGCCATCTCACCGGTAATGCTGAAAACACACTGAAAACTCGCTGTATATAAATAGCTCGCCATTTGAACGTTGAAGGACGTGCGCTTTCGTGGCTCAGCGGTTAGCGCCGCGCGCTGCAGAGCGAGAGGTCCCTGGTTCGATGCCGCGCGTCGGAAACATTTTTCTGAATTATTTTTCTTTGAGGCTTTTATAAATATATAGATACATATACATATACGGGACATGACGGCGACGGCGAAAACCAGCCGAGACTGTCGATATAATTGCTATCGTAATAAAAACAAAATAAGGTACATACTTCACTAGCCGTACACCAGATTGCAAGAAAGATGAACTTGGTTAAAGCATGTTTGCGGGAGTGTTTGTTACATCCCTATTGGAAAAACTGCCATAGTGGGTACTGGAAAACATAGTGGATATAGTGGAAATAATGCTGGGTATGCTGTAAATCATGGTGTTCATAGTGGACAGTGGTGGATGGCATAGTGTACAAGGTGGAAAGGATAGTGGACGATAGTGGATAGTGTGCGTCCACTATCGCGCGAATACTGGAAAGCAGCGAGGGAATGGTGGCTGAGGAAAATGATGGTGTACCATGCTGGAGAAGCTGCACCAAACTGTCATGGCGGCAATGACGTCACGTCCAACAGCATCGGAAGTGAAATTCGTTGGGCGCTGAGGCCGTGACCACTATAGGGGTCGCCGCTGTAGTCCTCTCGCATTTTTCTTTACTGTCATGGCGCCGCGCTGCTACAACGTGGTCATGGCGTGGTGATTGTGTTTGTGCTGATGCGGCTGATTTTTGCGCGGGCCGTCGTTGTGTGTTTTATGTTGCGGTCATTGACTTCGGCGGAACTTCTTGAATGAATATGATGTGCGGTATGTGCAAACTGAGTGATCAGCAGCTGCCAGCTCCCCAAGTACGATTGCTTTGCGGGCGATGAACGTGATTACTCTTGGAATACATCGTCTTCAAATGCTTCCGCACATTATCGATGAACAGCGCCGGAATAGTTTCTCGCAACGCGTTCTGTGGCGTGGAGAATGGACGTGACAGTTCGTGCACATCGGGAACTCACCACATTGCCGCGAGACTGACGGATGCCCGCAAACGGGTTGTCAGCGGCCGACGCCGACTCGTCACGCCACTTGAAGACAGGCGTACGTCGCAAGTGTACACTGCCAGCATGTTTTGTTGAGAAAGGTAGGTTGCTCTATGCATGCATGTTATGCATTATTATTGCTCTATGCGTTATTGCCAAGAGATATTGAATGCCGCGGTACTGAATGCTCTTGCAGTTGTGTTGAACCTGCTACCACACGACGTTTGTAAAGAACTTAATCGCTACTGTTACAATTTAAGGTGCTCGTATATGTGAGACGGACGCACTACCCGCCATACAGCTGAAAGCAGAGATAAAATTTGCGATAGAAAGGTGCTCATCTTACACAGGTATTTAGCAACCGTCACTGCACTTGAAATAACCGAACTAAAAAAATTATTGCTACAGCCACCGGGCTGTGCTGTAGCAATTTCGGTGATGTAGCACCGGGTTAGGGACAGCGAATCGGTGAGGCGCGATAAGTTGCATTGGTCGATGTTTGCTTAGCGTTTATTTTGTGTCATTTGGTGAAGCAATAATGAACATTGTTTATGCTAGCACCCTTGCGCATTGATAAATTTTTATGTTGGATAGAACGGGGATTTGTTCAGAATCCGCCCCTCAAGGATAACGAAATGTTGAAGGGTGGGTTTCGGGGGAAGGCGGGGGGGGGGGGGGGGGGGGTCGGCAGTGCAGCGCGAGCGAAAACTGGCCGGCTGTGTATCCCCGTAGGCCGGCGTCCGGCAGAGTCCACTGTGAATTTATTTGCCGCTGCAATGTATGAAAGTTTAGGCTGTGGTTACGTTTTTTTTTGTCTTGCTCAGCTCGGGCTAGCGGATCGCGTGTTTATTTTGCGAGGGGAACGGTTATTTGACTAGAGAACTAACCCGCTTGTGGTTTTCAAGAGATTTATTTCAAGAGCTGCCATCAAGCTAACGCTGCCGGCCTGCTGCGAGGGCAAGTAATTGTCCCGGCACGGAATGCCGACACTATTCCGTTTACGTCAGCTCGTGAAAAAAAAAATATAATAACAGCCGGTAATAGCTGACCAGCTGTAGTAATTTGTGGTGCTATCATACTGTATTATGAAAGACACGTTTAAACTACACGACGACAACACGTTAAAACAGAAACACCCACATGAAGCGCTGAAAACACACACTGTGTGCTTCACGTGTGTGTTTGTTTCTGTGTTCTAACGAGTTGTCTTCACCCAGATTGAACGTGTCTGCTATAACTGTGAACCAACTAACCGAACAACATGCAATGCCTACAACAAGGACTCACTATATATTTATTGTGCGAAAGGAGCAGTGTACGTAAGGCGCATCAATGTGTTGATTACCTAAACAAGGCATTTCTATTTTTTAATGATGCTTTTTGAATGTTTTTCAGGGTCTTGGAGAAATGCATTTCTTTGTAGTCACTTCAAATAGAGCCACCGAGGGAGAACCGTGACGCTGTTGGGAAGGTTTTCTTCTAGAGTTTTCTGCAGAAGCTGCTTGTATAGGCAAACGTGTAAGCAAAACACCAAGAAATTGTAGAAAAGTAAATAAAGTAATTCACTGAGTCAGGCTGTTCATTGCTTGGTGCAAACAGGCTATTATTGTGCCTGTTTCGCCTGATAACACATTTGCAACCCAAGTCAACAATTTGTTTTCTGTGCTTAACTTGTGTGTCTTATGTAACAGGAAGATATGTTTTCAGTGGTAACAGAAAGAACACTGACAGAAAAATATTTCATTGACTAATATGCCCGCCATTTCGTACCTGCTATGTACAAGGTATGTACCTTGTACATAGCACACTTTCTACCCACCTAGGCTACCGTCCATCTTACCACCTAAACTACTGTCCACTATGTTGAATTTTATTATTAACAACAAGAAGGTTGCGAGGATGACCAGGTAAAAAAAAGCTGCATTAAGCAGCTTGAGGGGAACCTGGCCACCTCATACACTGGGCAGCTTCACAGCGGTAAAACGGAAGCACATGATATACATAATGTATGAACTAACTAAAACAGTAAGAAACAGTGAACATCCACGGTCAGAATAAATAAACAAGGCTGTTGCGAAAACATTTAAAAAAGGGGGGAAAAATAGGCGGAACGATGAAGATAAAGAGAAAAAAAAGAGAAAAACAAATGAAGCACAAGCAATCACATAAATACGTCGCGTAGTCTTTTTTGCGACAAAGTAGATACATTGAGACCATTTTCTTTGTATAATTGATTTAAAACAGTAGGTAAACGAAACTGCAGCATTTGTTCACCGTATTTAGTTCTGTTTTTGTTAACAATCCAAGGTTCTAAGTGACGAAATTGATAAAAAGAGTTATGTTGCTGTAAGGATGCCAGTTTTGCTTAAAGTGTTATCATTCTTAATTCTTCCCATTATATACATGCGACAAAGCCTATATATGTATAAAGATTGAATTCTTATAGTTTTAAGTTTTGCAAACAAAGGAGCAGTATGCCAAAGATATGGCACCTTGGAAACAAGGCGTATTGCTATTTTTTGTAATACCGTCAGCTTGTGAATGTTTTCAGCTGAAGTCGTCCCCCCAGACTAGAATTCCGTATTGAACTAGGGAAAGAAACATTGAATTATATAAAAGCATATTAATGGATGTAGGAAGATAGTTACAATGACGAAGCATAGTACCTATTGCTCTAGATAATTTACTAACTAAGTGATTCACTTGGCAATCCCACGACATAGTTTCAGAGAAATATACGCCAAGTGATTTAAAAGACGGTAGTATTTCTATTTCAGTGTTGTTTAATTTAATGGGGGGTTAGTTGAAATTGTTTGTTACGTGGATGAAACATGACTGCCTTTGTTTTTTCTACATTAATCTTAAGATAATTACTTGTCGCCCACTTGTGTATACTTGCAAGCGTCTTATTGGCTCGATTTGATATTTCAGAACCTACGTCACCATCAAAAAACAGGCTTGTATCGTCTGCGTAAATTACGCACTTAGCAGATGGATCAACATTGACTATGTCATTGATATACAAAATAAAAAGATACGGACCCAATATGCTCCCCTGTGGGACGCCTGTTTTTACAGATTTCAACTCCGAATGGTCCCCGGCTATAGCTACGAACTGGGATCTGTGTTGAAGGTAGGATGCAATAAGAGAATGAGCTACACCACGAATGCCGTAGCGATCAAGTTTTTTAAGCAAAACATCATGACTGATAAGGTCAAAAGCTTTGGAAAAATCGAGAAAAATTCCAAGCACCATTTTCTTTTCCTCAAACTTTTGTAATATAAATTCCTTTTGGGTCATCAGGGCTAATTCAGTTGACCTGTTTTTACGAAAACCGAACTGGGCAGGACTTATGATATTAAAGTGGTCAGTAAACGAACAAAACCACCCACCCAGCATTCACTATCCAGTCCACCCAGCATCCACTATCCAACCAGCATCCACTATCCACCCAGCATCCACTATCCACTATCCAACCACCATCCACTATCCACCAAGCATCCACTATCCACCCACCATCCACCCACTACATTAATCCACTATAATGCTGGATGGTGGTTTCCACTATGCCCACTATTCGTGTTTTAAATGCGAATGCATTTCTTAGTCGGGCTATGTCAGGCATCCGGCGTTGTCCGGCGTTGTCCGCGGAGAAGGAGGAGGAGGATAGGTTGAGGAGGTGTGCGCGCCGGCAGGTGTTATCTCTCCGCTCTCACTCCCTCTCCCATAGCAACAGCTGCGGGCGCGCGCGCTTATCCTCGCCCCTAGCAACCGGAGCATGTGGTGCGGGCGGAGTAGCGGAGAGTGAGTGGAGAGGAGGAGCGCGCTCTAGTGTGTGAGGGCGCTCGCATCGCGGAAGCTCGGCGGAGCTCCCGCGTGTGTGGAGAGAGTGTAGGAGAGGGTAGGTGCAGTGCTTCGCCGCTCCTTCTCTCGCCGTTCGCTCTCTCTCCTCCCTGCGCCCCACTCTCCCGTCCGCTCGCTCGCACGTATATATAAATGGAGTGAAGCGCGCGCGAAATGCATTCGCATTTCCTCACGATTCCCTTCGGGGAGGGGGGGGGGGCATTTTTTTTCCAATAGGGATTTCATGACAGAATGTGTTAGCGTACCTGCGGAAATTATGCAAGCGGATTAATTCAGGTAGTAACAAGGTGAACGCACATCCTAGTCAGAAATGCGAACTTTTTGCGACCAGGGTTTGTATAACGTTGTTCATGTTGTTCCGCTTTCACGTGAAAGACCGTATATTCGTCAGACTTACAGGTGTAATATCCAGAGCAGAGTTGTAATCAACTACATTTTCTTATGATTTTGTAATATAATCGATTACGTTATAGATACTGTAACGTTCTCGGCAATTCGAATAAAATTTCGTGAAATTGGGTTACCGGTAATCAATTACCCTTTTTTTTCAAAATGAAGTTGTAACCAGTCTTCTACGGCAGTTCCTGTACCGAAAAATACGCGACCGCTTTTTGGGGACCCCCGTTCTGTCATACGGGGAGAAGGGGGGGGGGGAGTTGCAGAGCTTATTTTTTTCCTTTTACTTGGCCTTACCTGCAACACCTTTCACAAATTCCAGCAACAGCGAAGCGCGATGCTTCA
The DNA here is from genome assembly GCA_030522465.1 of Rhipicephalus appendiculatus. NCBI lineage: Eukaryota > Metazoa > Arthropoda > Arachnida > Ixodida > Ixodidae > Rhipicephalus > Rhipicephalus appendiculatus. The sequence goes on from JALIZH010002630.1 coordinate 44,131, forward strand.
TAGAGGTCAGGGACACTATACCATCGAAGTATTGCGCAACTACGAGCTGGTGCACAAGGTGTTTTTACGTTGTAATACCACCCTACCCTCGAGCGCATGCATTGAGAGAGTGTTCAGTGTAGCAGCTGGCCTCTTAACGGAGAAACGTGGAAGAATCAGAGACACTTTTGAAAAAAATTACACCATCTTCCCGAGGGGAACCATGGGGTGATGCGGAGCATCGCGGATCGTTATTTCGCGCTCGCGGTCGCGTGCAGCATCGGGAGCAGCCTCTCGTTGTTGACGTTTACACGCGGCTTCCCGTTCTCGAAGGTCGGGTTCCGCCGCTCGCTTCGTACGTTTACGTTGCACCTCATGGTCCCGAACCTCAGGTTCTGCTGCTCGACGTTCACGAACCAACGCTGCTTCACGTGCTCGAAGCTCAGGATCCGCTGCTCGACGTTGAGGCTTCGAAGCTGCTTCGCGCTGACGAAGTTCAGGGTCCGCCGCTCGCTTCAAGCGTTTGCGTTCGGCGTCGCGTGCCCTTCGCTTCGCAGCTTTGTCTTGAGTGGACGTAATGTTGCTAGTGTTTGGGCTGATGCTGACGCGTGCTTGCGTCAGTCCACTCACTGACGGGACTGTTGCTTCCATCACACTTCATCGGAAGCATCAACGGAGTCAAGCGGAGTCAACCGAAGCAAGCGCTGCACTGAACGCGCGCAGCGCTCTACCCGCTTAGAGGAGGAGAGTAGCGCACGCGCCGCGAGAGCAGAAGCGAGAACGCAGGAGAAGCGCAAGCAGGTGGTAGGGGAGAAGTAGAGAGAGTAACGCGCAGCTGTTGGAGAGAGGGAAGGAGGAGAGTTGCACATGCGTAGTGCGAGTGCGGACACCGACGCCGCGGGACATAGTCCCGAGCAAGAGATGCTCCTCATCTAAAACAACTCCTGCTGAACGTTAACAACGTGTAACACTTTATCAAGGAAGTCACAGTAAAGCCGCGTTCAGACTGCAGTCGCATCTGTCATAAGTGTCGTATCGCGTAACAGCTGCATCGTCCGTTTGCGTTGCTAGCGCCGGCGAGTGTTCACATTCTGCCCTTCCGTACGATACGCATTTTACGACGGACCAATCACCGCTCTGAAGGCAACTGCGTTTCGTATTTTCCAAAATGGTGCCGGTTAGCAAGCGGCTGTTAGCAGAATTTGAGGCTGTTCAAGCTCAAAATGAGCTTATCATCGTCTATGCCCTTAACCGACGCCGACGGAGACGTCTTAGAACAATGTGGGTGCGTGAAATATTCCTCAGTAGGGCAGTGGACGGTGATTTCCACAATCTTTTCGCGAAGCTGAGGAGTGGTGATACGGCGTTGTTCTACAACTTCGTGCGGATGTCGCCACAGCAGTTCGACTTCCTCGAAAGCCTTGTCCGACCGCTCATTCAAGTTCAAGAGACTTCACTGCGAGAATCTCTGTCATCGGCTGAGCGTCTGGCTATTACGCTGAGGTAAGCTTATTATCTGGACGTTTGTCATTTCTGTCGGCTTGTGAATGCGGGCGCGAACGCAGGTGAGGTGCTGTCTTAACTGGCGTATCTGTGCTGAGGGTCGTTAGTGAAATCTTTTCTGTTTTTTTCGGGAGGGGCGGGGGGGGGGGAGGAGGTAGAGTTGCTGTCCCATATGTACTGACAACTTCGTCGTATAGTCACTGCGGTGACTTATAGTCGCGCGCTGTGAAGCTCGAGTGAAGAGTCAATTTTGGGTATGAGAATATGCGAAACGCTACTACGATATTCTCGTTTCTTTTCTGCTATGTCGTAAAGATGTCAAGTAGAGCACTGCGATTTAACAAAGAAAAGTACTGCGTAAAGAAATGTTTTCGGTAAGCTATCATTAACGCATGTTTTTTAAAATGTTAAAATGGCCGTTATCATACCCCTTGTTACCTTGCAGCCCGTGAATATGAAGTGGCACCTCATGATAAAAGTATATTCTACCGAAGAGGCGTAAACTGGTCAGCAGCGTTGACCAGTTTACGCCTCTTCCAAAACCCAAATCTCGATAAACAAGACACCGTATATAACCTTGTCATTTCCTCATATCTCAGGTTCTTGGCAACCGGAAACAGTTACCAGTCCCTGGCGTACAGCTTCATGGTTGGAAAATCCATGATCTCAGAACTGGTTCCTCAAGTGTGCATCGCTATATGGAAGGTTCTACAACCGATGGTCCTGAGACGGCCAGATCAAGCTCAAATGAAGACTATTGCTGACGAGTTTAATGTTGAAATGGAACTTCCCATATTGTGTTGGTGCCATTGACGGGAAGCACATCCATTTGGACGCACCGCCTAACTCTGGTCCTGTGTACTTCAACTATAAACGCAGCTTTAGCATCAACCTCATGGCATCCTGTGACGCTAGCTACAGGTTTACGACCGTTTACATAAGTGCTTACGGCAGCGAAAGCAACGGTGGTGTTTTCTCTACTTGCGGACTTGGAGACATTGTTGAAAACGCGCAAAAACGTTCCCATCTCCTGCGGCCTTGCCCAATAACGGCCCTGTGCTCCCATTTGTGATGGTAGCAGACAATGCTTTTTTTATAAAAGCGAACCTTATGAAACCATTCCGTGAAGTCCAACCACCTCACACTCTAAAAAGGGTCTACAACTACAGGCTCTCTCGAGCACGGCGGTGCATTGAAAATGCATTTGGTATATTATGCGCCCGTTGGAGGGGGCTGCGAAACCGAATGTGCCTGCTGCCAAAAAATGCTGCTGTAGTGTCAGGTGCTTGCTGTTGCCTGCATAATTACTTGATGCAGGAGGGGAGGCTGCCAGGCGGTTATTGTCCACCGCAGTTTGGAGACACTACCGACAATGTAGGCACGGTTACTCCAGGCGAATGGAGGAACAACGTGGAGTCCCTACCGCAAATAAATAGGCAAGGTTCTAATGCCTATTCCAGAAGAGCATCTGAAGTGAGCGACTGCTTCGCTGCCTATTTTCATGGTCCGGGTTTGGTGAGCTGGCAGTGGAAAAAACAGGACTTCCAGTTGAAGCAATGCCTTTATGTGATACCCTGTTTAAGCGGCAGATATCTGTGCATCATGATTTTCTTTAACTGTGACCACTGCTTTCGATGTGACTCAATTGCATAAGTGCCCAAATATGATTAGTACAATAAAATATTTTACAGGCGCCAGTCAAGTTCTCACAGTGCTTTGATTCAGTGCCAATTAGTGACCTTTGCACTGCATTGAATCTCCATGGCAAGACCGTTCCAAAATACATACTCTGAAACAGATAGCAAATAAAGCAGACTATCGACCACACACACGAACAGCTACATGCCAGCTAGTTTAACCACACATGAACGTGCATTTCTGGAGTACACATTCTTAATATTTTTGCTCACCTTTACATCAATCATCTAAGCACACTCTTAAATGGTGCACCTTTTTCCTCAAATACAAACGCTGTAGCAAAGCTGGACCGTTTATGCTTGCGCAGAAACTAGCAGACACACGGGAAACTCTACTAAAAAACAAAGTGAAAAAAAATATAGCAGATCCCAAGAACCATGGGAATCGACGTTATGCGAAGCATGCGGAAGCACGGTGACTGGGTTGTAATTTTTGTATTGAGCGAAACGTTATGAAATGACGCTAAACATATGCACGAATATTGTACGCACAAATATATGTTGAACAGTCGGATATGTTTCATATAACCAGTTGTTTACAGTTGCGTAACGATGCCAACAGGAACATGGGTATTACCAACACCAGACGCGGTAAGCTCATATACTATACCACTTGTGCTTGCGAGGATGGTAGCCCTGGATAGTGCTTCGTGGACCAACTACAGTGGATAGCGCTTAAGTATACAAATGACGTTGACCCGACATGACGCTTGACTCATAGGAGTACATATGTTGTTTATAACATTAGATAGCCAGCACTGCAACCGCAACTGACGTTTCACCAACATTACGCCTGCATAGGGTCTTTTTCCAAATCAGTTCCGAGACCTGGCGTGGCTGTGTGGTAGAATATTTGATTGCCACACAGATTGCTTGGGTTCGATTCCATCTGGGACCCTGGTATTTATTCTTTGCATTCGTCGGGTCAACGCTGCTGACGTCAGTTTTTCTTAACGCTCTCACATTGAAATTACTAATGTCTGTCCTCGCCATTTATGGGTAGATATAAATTGTCAAACACCTGTGGCGCATACCCGCATACCGTGGCCCGTGGTGTACGGGTATGTGCCACACGTGTCTGCAGGAAAGGGTTTGACGACGCACTTGACAGGATTTTCACGTTATTCATGTCATGACCAGCCAGACATATTCGTCAATACCTCTTACCCTCACGTACTAATTTTGGTCTACCCTAAGTTCACGAGGCGATCTGGAGAGCACCCAGACGTAGGCGGCTAGACAGATAGATAGATAGATAGATAGATAGATAGATAAATAGATAGATACGTAGATAGAAACGCAAAAGTGCTTATAGTACGCAAAGAAATGCTTCGCATTTAAAACAGTGCAGGGAAATGTGTTGCACGGGGCTTTTATTGCACATTTCGCGCTACAAATTAAAGTAAGCACTCTACAAACATCTGCTGAACAATAATTCCAATTCTATACATATATCAATAATTCCTTGCAGTAAATCAAGCGTGACGGCTTTACTTTAAGTACGTCGTAAGAAAAGTGGCCACTAATAGCTCTAAAAACAAAACGTATGGGGCCTACAATGTGCGTCTAAAGATCTTCAGCATCCGGGGGGTATGCTGCCTCAACTAGGAGGCTGTATATTTGCAGTTTAATGCGCTCCTTCTTCCGGTCATCCACTTTAGCCAGCAGCCCTTTCAAGGCTCAGAAGAAAGTGTTCGTCTTCATCTGTCGCCTGGGCAGCTTTTCTCAATTCCTTGAGACGTTGTTGACTGGCGGCGAGTGCCGACATCATTAAATCGTCGAGGTCATTTTTTTTTCTTTTTCGCGGCCCTGTTCACATTCTGGTGTTGCGTAGAACTTTTAGCTGAAGACACTGATGATGTCCCCGGTGGGCTGGCGACAGGACATGCATCCCCCCTCGCTGCTTTGCACCGACGAAATGTCTGCAGGCGACGAAATCTCTAGGTGGTCGTCAGGAATTGATTCCTCTTCTGTGCTGTCAATGTAAAAGGTGTGGCATAATCCTTCCACAGTCTCACGGGCTGAATCTGGAGGCTGGCCATCGAGTGACGCAGAAGCTGAGGTGTCTTTTCTTGACAAGCTGTCAGTGGCAACAGAACAAAAAAAAAGCAAGCTCATTAGGCGCTCATATCCATCACATCATCTCAAGCGTACGGCCACTACAAAGAGGACCGCACATGCAAAGTTGTGTTGCACGGTGCCGTTTATTGGTTCCTTGTTTACACTGACAAGTCAGGGATGCCTTGTTGTACAAAAGCGGTTTAGGTGTTACATATTCTTGTGCTCTTGGTGATCATTGGCACAATAATGTGGAGCGAGAACTCTGCCAGTATACTCCCAAATCATGCAGGTTGTAGCGAAATAGCAAAATTTCGCCAGTGCTACTGGCGAAAATTAGCGAAAATGGAGCACTGGTTTTAAGACTTTAAGTAAAAATGAGTGTACAGCACAAACAGCGAAATAGTAGAGGTGTGCAGCACATGCTTTGCAAGCACATGTCATGTTTTCTCAATGCTTCAATTTAGTACCTAATGACCTTTTCACTGGGTGAAATCATTGACGAGATTGTTCCAAAACTCAAATTAATCGTTTTCACCTGAGGGCCAGTAACCATACGCGTGCGCGTACATGCAAGAGTCTAGTTGCCTTAAATCAGGCCGCCGCAGGCGATACAAAAAATAGCCCATACATTGTTCGATACTGCTCCTGAGTATGAAAGAAACTAGCAGTTGACATTTACCTCCGACGTTGTATAGCATCCGTAAGGAACATGAGGTGTGGCGTCAGCACCCAGGATTTTTCCACGTCCGCCGCGCCGCTGCCAGACTTGGCGTACACCTTTCGCAGGCGTAGGAACTTCTGCCGAAGATAATTAGATCGATGCTGCACCTCTGCCACTGCGTCGTACGTAAAAAAGGTGTTTAAACATAATGAAGGCACGCAATCCACACGTCGGTCAGTCAGTCAAGAACTTTAATGAAATGTCCTGAGGAGCTTAAGCTGCTGGGCGATCCATGAGGGACACCCTAGCAGCCGCTACCGTAGGCGACGCCCGAGTCGGGCCGGGAACGTGGTGGCGTTCCGCCAGTTCTTGGGCCCTCTGGACTGCCTTTAGTTGGTGGTGGAGCTCAGAGCTCCTGAGTGCCTCTTCCCAGTCGGACTCACTGGTGAGAGGTCTCTGAGGTAACGCGGGACATTGCCATAGCATGTGCGAGAGTGTACAATGAACTTCTGTGCAATCTGGGCATTGTGGAGTGATGTCCGAGTTGTAAAGGCTGAGTCGGGCTCGTGATGGGTACGATCTCGTTTGTAGCATGCGAAAGGCTACCGCTTGCGCGCGTTCGAGCTTTGTATGTGGTAAGGGGTATTGGCTTCTGTTGATTCGATAGTGAGATGTGACTTCATGGTAGGTTAGTAAGGGGTCGTTGAACTGTATGTCGGGGCCCAACTCTTCGGTTGCTGATTGATCGTCGCGGCGGGGCAGTTCTCGAGCTCGGTCATGAGCCGTTTCGTTGAGGTTGGGTTGCCCTGAGTGGATGTCTTTTCCCATGTGGGCAGGGAACCAAGAGAGGTAGTGTGAGCCCGTGTGCTTTCGTGTTTGTAAAATGTGAGCTGCTTCACGAGCTATATTGCCGGTTTCGTGAGCCCGAATGGCGGCGCGGGAGTCTGTGAAGATGCTGGTGTGCGAGGGGTCGGTCATCGCTAAAGCTATGGCGACCTGCTCGGCTATGGCGCTCGTTGCTAGCCTAACCGAAACGGCTGAGCGTAGGACTCCGTCGCCGTCTACTACCGCGAGTGCAAAGGTGGAGGAGTTACCATATTGCGCCGCATCGACGAATACGGTAGAGTCGCGGTTCGCGGCGGTGCGGTCGAGGATCGCGCGAGCGCGGGCCAGGCGTCTGCCTTTGTTGTGTTGCGGTTGCGGGTGGACGTTTCGTGGGAATGGGGTTACCATGTAGGTATCTCTGACATCTCTCGGGAGGGTGACCGCGCGCTCAAGGTAGGGGTGTGGGGACATGCCAGCCTCGTTTAGAAGTCGACGGCCTGCTTTGGGGGAGGAGGAGAGGCGGACGACTTGGGCCGTGGTCTGGGCCTCGATCACTTCGTCGATGTCATTGTGCATGCCTAGTTGGTCAAGACGGAAGGTACTCGTGTTTTGGGGTAGGCCGAGGACTTGTTTAATGCTTTTGCGCATGGAGTATGTTGAGTTTCGTCTTTTCCACTTTTGACCAGTTGTGGACAGAGGCGACGTAATTTATGTGGCTCATTAGAAACGTTGGAAAAAAAAACTTACACATAAAAAAATCCCACTGTTACCGCATTACATTGATGTTATTTTTAACCCATATATGCCCAGTGTCCTACATATAGGACGCTTCTTTGATGCATTCTAACATCGGTAGTTCTTTAGCTGATGACTAGCGCCACTTACAGCACATCAAACAGGTCTTATTCTCAACGTGTGCAAGCCTACACATTGCTTGCTTTTCATGCCCGCCACGTGCCGACCGCTTTCTGCGGGCAAACGCGTGCTTCGTATGAAAGACGTCTTGTAGACGCGCACCGACCACACTGTTGTCCCTCAGAGTAAACAGACAAGGTGCGCTCACTGCCATGAGAAGACAACTCCTCGCTGTGAGAAGTGCAATGTCGGTATGCACGTGAAATGTTTCAAGGCTTACCACACCCGCACATAGCACCCATAATGCCTAGTGTCCAGTATGTAGGACCGCTTGAAAAACAGTGTCACGTTTACCTGGCAGTAAATAAAAAACTTGTGCTTTCTTTTGAGGGTACAAGTGCACTTTTTTGTGAAAAAAATATTTGTTTTGTCATTTTTTTTCTGAGTTTGGGCATATATGGGTTAAACGCAAATGTAACATTTATGAATATTTCCGCAAAAAGCTGTAAATGTAAGCTCCGAACATTTGTTACTGACTGCCAGCGCGAGTTTGGCCGAGGGTAGTGACAATAACAAAACGATTCGCCTAACAGCTGATTACGCCCAACAGAACGATACCATGGCCGGTCGCCACAGACACTCAGAGTGTGACCCGATACCACAGACCAGGGGTCGCCAACATGCGGCCCGCGTTACAGTATTATGCGGCCCCGGGGACGACGTCAAAACACCCGCCCCTCCCCTTGTCAATCCTTATCTGAAGGCCGAAGTAACACTTTTGACCTCAAATGGAGATTCTTCTTGCAATTTATGTTTGTAAATTGCGACCTTGCGACATTAGTGCTGAAAATAAACATGATTTCTGTTCCAGTTTTTTATATTATTTTCAATTCTAATTCGCCCGAACTTTTTCTTCATTGCTTGTCTCCACCCTTCCCCGCTTCCCCAATTGATCATGCGACCCCCGCCATGTCGGCTTCATGAAACTCGGCCCTCCGCCTCAAAAGGTTGCCGAGCCCTGAAACAGACAAACTTGCAAGTGTTGGTCGAAGTTTCGACTCCCGACCGGCTACTGGCGCGAGCTACGACTCGCGATTCCGTGCTTGATCTCACATGCGTTCGAACGCAAATAGGCACGCACTTGTGCAACATTTTCAGGGCTCACACAAATCACAAACAACCACTTCATTCACAAAGTGTGACAGCGTCAAAGCACGCCGAAAGAACGACTACAAAGTCTTCTACTTTCGAGCGAAACCGTCGTTCTAGGCGCGGCACCTCATGCTGCGTCGGTGTAGGACATCGGCTGCAAAAATGCGCTTCAATGAACTGACAATGCGCGGCTTTCAGTGTAGACGAGTTGCAAAACTCTGCAAGACCGCTTTCTTGCACTACAAAAATGCGTTTCGTGCTCGCTACAATTGTTGCAGCGTAGCGTTTCGCGTGTTTGGACATGACATGCGACATGCGCTCTCTTTTTAACGCGCGTCCCGAGTCTGCCCAGAAGTCCGGCTGTGGTGTGGCTAGGGCGGCCGGTTTGGCTTGAACGCCTATTCTGCCTTCTTGAGGCTATTCGGAACATCAGTATACGATAAAAAAAAAGGAAACAAGTTCTAAATTGAGCGAAAACAAATAAATGAGCTGCAAAGGGATCCAACTACGTTTCGCTGGCATCTTAAGGAATACGTGCACGCTGGCAGACACTGAGCGCTGCGATGTGTCGCCTAATCTAATGCGATGCAAGCATGTTTCCTCTTGCCTGTTGAGGTCTCGTGGCATATCGAATTCACACGATGGATCGATCTTGTATAGAGGCCCATACTGATGACCAGCGTCTGTCCAGAGGGATCGCTGGAGGCGCCAAGCGTGTGCCGATGCGAGTGTCGCAGCGTCTTTTCTCGAGAAAGTTATCTCGATGATATCTCTCGAGGCGTCATGTCCAGATTTGGCAGCATCATCAGCCCGGACGTTACCTTGTATTCCGCAGTGGGCAGGTATCCACTGCAGAACAATGCGGTGATGGAGGTCGCAGGCTTTGTTGCATAGGCGTTTTATGTCCATGACGAGTTGGTCCTGCGTGCGTGAAGACTTCAGAGACTGCAGTGCCGCTCTTGAGTAGGTAAATATGACCCAAGACTCAGCTGTCTGGTCAACGATGAGTAGTTAAAAGCAGCCCGTAGTGCGGCCAGTTCAGTGGCTGTAGATGAGGTGCAGTGACTGAGAGTGGCAGAGATGGTGACATTGGCAGATGGAATCCAAACACCAGTGGCGGATGATGTAGGCGTAACAGAGCCGTCAGTGTAAATATGACGGTGAGCTCTGTAGCTATTCTCCACGTGCTGTAAAGTGAAATACGTTAGTGCTGGTCCGGGTGTACGTCTCTTGTTCTTGAACCCAGGCACGAAAGTGACCACGAAGGCATTTTCCACGGTGGCGGCTCCGTAGGCATTGACGCACTTTGATAATGCAGCGGGAGCAAGCTCCGCACCACAGGATCACTGTCTGAAGCAAGCGGATGACCCGGCACTCTGGTGGCATAACGCAAGTTGACTCGAAGGAACTCCTGCTGCAGAAGCACGGGAGCTGATAAGCGTCTGATTTCGGCAAGGGTTCCGATACTTGATGTATTCTTTGTTAGGCCAAGGCACACCCTCAGGGCTTTTGCTTGAGCTCCAGTCAGTGCTCCTGTATTGCTTCGGGAAGTACCATGTAACGCAGGAAGGCTGTAACGTAGAAGACCTTCGCAGAGAGCCGTGTACATTCGCAGCAGGGCATTAACAAAGCAGCCACCGGCGTTGCTTGATAAGAAGCGGAATATGCTCGGTATGAAGCCACTTTTTCCTTTAATATTCGACCGTGGGGCGTCCACGTCATTAGCCGGTCGATTGTCACTCCCAGAAACTTATGAGTTGTCACGTACCGAATGGGAGAATGCGCTACCTTTAACGTATAGCGCGAGACGTCACGCCTTGTAAAAGCAACGGCGGCACATTTTGCTGGTGACATCGTTAGACCTCGCGCGAGTAAGAATTTTTCGATTGAATTGAGAGCTTTCTGTAATCTTGCTCGTAGGACACGTCGGTTGCGACCACTGCTCCATATACAAATATCATCTGCATATAGAGAGACTTCAACCGATGCAGGGATGCACTTTTCCAGTCCAATGAGAGAGATATTGAACAAGGTTGGACTTAGGACACCACCCTGTGGAACTCCTCGGTGCACTGTGTGCGGGGCTGTGTCACCTTCTGTTGTAGACATGTAGACCAACGTTTCTAGATTATTTTCAGTTAGCAAACTAGCTTTGAGAGGCGGCCACGTTTTGTCGCCGTGGCGAGAGGTGGCGCTGGCGTAGCGTTGAGATCGGGTGCGATGCAGTACGAAGGGCGACGCTTGCCTTAGCCGCGTGTTTTTGCTGCGTTGTTGGTGCTCGCGCGCTCATCACGCATGCATTCTGAGGTCTCACGCGTTCCACAAACGTGCGAGCAGTGATCGTGTACACGTATTTCTGCAGATACCGCGAAATGTCAGCGCGGATTCTCGACATGCCTAGGTGCAGCGTGCCGAGCTGTTGTTCAGGGTTTGCTTCGGCAGTGCCAAGTCCCGTCCCGCGACACTTTTTCATGGGCGCTTTTCTGTATGTATAGAGGCAATGAAACCAAGTTTTCAGTTAAGCTGCAAAGGAACCGGGTCTGGACACTTCCTGAGGCAGTGATGTTCCGTGCAGGGAATTTTCCCTTTTTCAGGGAATTTTTGACAGTCATTTTGGACGAAAGGGAAAAAGGGAATCTTCGCGATATTGCAGGGAATTTTGAGGGGGCGGCGAAATTTTTTTTTATAACGATCAAAAGACTGTGGACATGAGGCTTTCGCATGTCGCAATCGTTTCTGGCGCATGTAGCGCGCCAAACCACAGCCTCTAAGGTTCGTTTTTGAAGACCATAGTCTTTCTTGGGATAATTCAACGCAGAAACATTGATGACATTGATTTGACTGACTGCTGGTTTGTGTGGCCAGCGATTCAGCTGCCCGGCGAAAGTTTAAGCCCGTGCTCAAAGCCCGCCCATCTTGATCTGGTGAATCTGTTCATACTTATCAACATTGTCAATCATAGATACAGAGCGTCTGCTAGGCACATTAATGTACGCTACGTCACTCAGTAACAAAAAAAAAACAATAATAAACCTTCCTTCTTATGCAGTGGCCGTGTGCATGAGCATGTAAAGCATTCCTTCCCCATCGCATACCGCTTAAAGCGAGCTCCAAGGTAGCTCTTTCGTAAAAGCCGATCTCAGAGGCGATGCTTTGAGTTGGGCAGGAAAGAAGAGAAAGCGATGGGAAGAGCCTGAAACACGTCGAACACTATATATATATATATATATATATATATATGGGGATTTTTGGCTATGTATGCGGGGAAAAATGCCGGAAATAGGGAATTTTCGGGCCTCGGAAAGGGAATTCTTCTGTCCAGGACGGAACATCACTGTCCTGAGGCGCTGTTGGACTGTGATGAGACAAGTGTCGGTTGTCCCGTTCACAATGACACCAGTGATGCAAATAATATTTGGAGTTATTACATGCCAGAACCACGATCGATATGATTATGTATTGCCTCCGTAAATTTAGGCCGTCGGGTGTTTACCGTGCAGTGGCATCGCACAGACGGTCCTCTAGCACATCCATCGATCGAACCCGTGACATTCGGGCCAGCAGCCGAGCACCTAGGACACTGCAGTCACGAATATGAAACAGGCGTTCGTAGAACGAATATAAATTGATGTTCTTGTCCTCGTATTCACAACCTCAGTATTTATTTATTTATTTATTTATTTATTTATTTATTTATTTATTATACTCAAATGTATCAAAACGGGACATTACACGAGAAGTAATCCTAGGAAAGTCTGTTAGGACGATGTCAGATAGAAAGGTATTTAATTTTTTTTCTTTTTTGTTTCAGTATGCTGCTGGTTCTTTATACGGCCCGTGCAGGAGAGGTTACATGAATACATGGAAGTATCTATACATTGCCGAAAATTCATGGTGAAAATTCAGTACACTGAATGAGGTCGATGAGCGTCAGTCGTATTGCAACACATAGTATCGTTAGATAAATTGTTCCAGTGGGAGATATCGGACGGAAAAAGGGAGTGTTTGCGGGTGTTGATACGACATAATCGCTGGTGGAATGCTTTAGAATGGCACGCCAACAATCAGCGCGCTGTGTGCGGAAAAGAACTGTATTTACGGGACAGTGCGATTTAATCTGAATAATTTTATCCAGTTAACTAAAATCACCAGCCAAGCATTTCGTACAGAGCTAACCAGAACGAACGGCCCCGATGTTCATTGCTGGGCTAATCGCCACGGATCGCTAAAGTCTTTCTCAGTTACTAGTTACGTCGGTACAGAAATAATAACTGGTGCTTTCCGCCCGTGTGTTCCCTTTTTAATTCTTACTGGACCGTGGCTTAGCAGAGGAGCTTGCCCAATTTCTGTGCAACATGCGTGCTAGAGGTTTTTGCGCGCATGGAATGGACGAATTTAGGTTTCGCCTATTCTCATATACAGATAAAAGAACGTCGATGCGCATTGTAAAGGGCACATATATTCTAGGTACTCATAATTTGTAGGCGTATGGCGGAGCACACTAGAATAATAATTTTTCTTTCGGTCAGTGACTGAGAGCAAGTTTTAAAAATTAGAGCACTTTCACGGCAGGAGTTGAGCGAGGGAAGCATCTGGAGGGAATAAGTGGATGCTTTGGATCCACATAATTGTTCAGAAAGCGTGAATGCTCATTGTATAGCTAATGAAGTCTGCGCTCGCAAAGCGAAGTAGCTTGCCTTCCTACATGAGCTATCACCTTTCATGCCTTTAATAAGCAAACAGGGATGAAAGTTATCCTATATTTGCGCCAATTTCATCCTCACTTCGGTGCAGTTGATATTTTGAAATATTTATTATCCAGGTTTACAATTGAGGTTTACAGGTTTAGAAATGACGGCTATTCGATTCGATGATAGAATCGAAGAAAACAGTGTTCCATTTGAATATCGAAATTTTCGAATACTCGCACACACACCACGTGAATACGTCGCTGCAAATAATGCACCTGCTGCATTCTGTTTCAGGAAATCGAAAGAAAATGACAAGACGTTTTCTTTTTTTTTTTTTTTTTTTGTCTGGGTTACTTGCTGGTGTTTGATTTGGAAGGCTTTTCAGCAGCCCGCGTATTATGTGATGAGATGAGGTTGAAGTATGACTGAGCATTACGTGATCCTAAGACGATCTGCGCATATACCGGCGAAAAATAGATGCCCGCTCTAACGGGAAACGAAATTAAGGTAAGCGCACAGAGCAGTGTTTGCCTTGTCTTTTATTACCTTTTTTTGCACGCCCTGTCTTACGCGCTGTTTGTATCTTTTTATAACGCTGAGATATAACTAAAACACGCGTTTCACTCAAGCCAAGTCAAATGAGAGCAACTACCACATCGACCTAACCATTGCAGTAGTCGCTTGTCGGCCCCGTGGATGTAGCGCAGTAGCAGACGACTCGCCGAGACCAATCCTAACGCGACCGTAGCGCCCCCCGCCTGGTTGGCGATGGCGGAGAGACGCTCCGCGCCACTGGAAGGCCGCGCTCTTTGCCAACTGAGTTAATCTAAAAACGTTGATGTAGACTGACCGATCTGTGACGTAGTCCAAGATCCAGCGGTACATACGACTTCCTACTCCAAAAGACCTCAGGGCGTGGAGGATGGACTCGTGAGTTACGTTATCGAACGCTCCCTGGATGTCGAGGAATACGCCGATAGTTATGTTGCCTGCAGCTTTGTTGAGTTTTACGCAGTTAATGAGACTAATAACATTGTCGATGCTGCTGCGGCCCTTTCTAAATCCTGACATTTGTGGAGGGTATGCATTCTTCTTCATGAGCAACAAGTCCAGGCGTATCAATACCATCTTCTCCATAAGTTTTCCTACGCAACTGAGAAGAGCAATGGGACGATAGGAATTAAGGTCCGCTGGAGACTTGCCAGGCTTGAGAATAGGAATGACATGAGCTCGTTTCCAGCAAGGTTCAAGACGCCCACTCTCCCAGCTGGCGTTGAATATGGCAAGCAGACGCATCTTCGCCTTGTCGCCTAAATGGGTTAACTCGGCGTGCTAACACAGTCAGGTCCAGGAGATGACGCCTTGTTCACCAGTGCTGAAGCACCAAGCAGTTACATTATCGAAAAAGGTTCATCTGCCTCAGTGGCGCTCGGCGTCGTTAAAACCTGTCGTGCTGCAAGAGGCAAAGTTGCTAGCGCCGCTACTGCAGTGATCTTAGAGCAGAAGGCCTCCGCCATGTCCAACTCACTGCTGTTACGGGACAGAGCAACTGAACTGAAGGGATGCAGTTGGGTCGGCGGGCTTTTTAGGCTACGGACAATACCCCATATTCTCGACAGCGGCTTTCTCGGGTCAAGTTTGAACAGAAGGCCCGCCATTGCATCCTGTCTAGCTTGTCCAGGTGACGTTGGATTTGCTTTTGCATTCGCCTAGCTTCACGGATGTCATCTGCAGACAATGTCGTACGAGCACGTCTTTCAGATCGGCGGCGAATTGCCCGGAGCCTCTCATACTCAACGTCGACCGTTGAATGAGTTCGAGGTGGTTCTAGATGTTTAGTGCTGCTTTGTTTTGCTCGATTTAGCGCAGCCACAAACTCCTCATACGTCATTTCAGATGCGATCTTCTTCTCTGTTGCCAGACGTCGTGCGTGCTGCCGGGAGCACTGGGCTATGTTCTCCGAGATTGCACGCAACCTGTCGGCGTGCAATCTCGGAGGTCATGACTGGGCGAAGCTCAAATCGTCGAGTGCGCTCATGACAGCTCTGTGATCGCCAGCGGTGCCAGCGTGTCTCATGAGTTGAGGAGGCAAGGCAGGGGTGAGGAGGAGGGTATGATATAATTGTCGGCTGCGGCCTTGGTACACGGCGTGTCGCTAAATTTGTGGTGCGAATGGTTTGATGATGCTCTAGCCTAAACGCTGACAAAACTTCAAAAACCGTTTCCGGGTCCCTTTAAAGGAACATGCTCTGTTGTTCACGGATCTTGCCTGGTTTCCGAGCATCGTACTTGCTGTGCATGATCTTCAGATCTATTCTTTCTTGTGAAGGTGTGTGACGCAATAAAATACCAGTTGAGAGTAGTACTGTGTCCTGTCATCTTTCTTGCGTCGTTTTGTCGCACTAAAATTTACTACGGACAAGCACCAACTAGCCCGTAAAGGCGTTGTGTTGAACTGAATAGACTGCGATACAGTTGTCCGAAAAGTACGAAAGTAGACACGTGCGACAAAAGATTGTTTGATCTGATGTCATATCTTGTTTTCAATGTGGTGATGGTAAAACGAAGCGACGTCATGGGGACGAAACCATGCGGTTATCTTCAGTTTCTTCCCTGTCACGTGCAGCTGGCTAGACATAAACGCGACGGGTTGACTACGATTTTCGGAGATTTCCTATTCCATTTGGACAGTGTCATGATTACGGAACCATGGTATAGATCAGAAAACGAAGTGTTTGAAATGCCTGGTTTCCAAACCGTGTTCTCATTTCTGATACGTAAGGCGAGGGTTCATTGCATCCTATATCTCAACAAATTTTATGTAGTATGCTTCCAACCTGTTCTGCATTGTCAATTAGTTAGGAATCGTTCTCTAGATCTCCACTTGTGTTCTGCAAATGGTGTGTATGATCGCACTAGTCACGACAGGCGAGAGTTCATTCGTGTTTTGGGAAGGACAGTTGACCTTTGTGTCTACAAATCACTTACGACTTCTCATTGGCGGTGATCTTAATATTACTCAATTAGCATCTTATCTTACTAAACACGCAGACGCCGCGATGGCTCCACATTATCCTCCAGGTTCATCCAGGCTGCTGAAACTTAATTACATCACCCACATGCGCCTGTGCTTCACGCTCACCTTATCTATTCTGCCACAAAGAGATAAGGTGACCGTGCTTTTTTGCGTTAGTCAGCTGGGAATGGCGAGGTCAATGTTTTTTTAAGGAAATGTCCTCCATGCTTCACAGGTCATGAATATACATTCATCAGTCGACTCATTCAGACTCACCCAGACTAGAATCGAGCCGTGAGTCTGAGTCTGAGTGAGTCTGGGTGAGTGACACTTTGGTGAGTTCGACTCGGAGTGAGTCCGGTTGAGAAAAAAGTTTAGTGAGTCTGAGTCCTCTTGAGGAAAATTTTGGTGAGTCTCAGTCCGAGTGAGCCCAAAGGGCCACATATATTTAATGAGTGATTCTGAGTGTGCTCCACATTTTTTTTGTCAACCTATGCACTCGAGATATTTACTCACATACAGTCGAAATAATTCGTTCTCTTTATGCGTTGCCAATTAAACACTCTTGTCGAAAAAAAAGTTGTTTTCGTAAAACAATGCACTTTCAGAAGCCTGAGCAACCAAACTGAACCAACGGAAGTTTCATACGAATTCAGATTTTGAAGTTATGCAGTGGGTGCTGCCTTTTTCAAGGAAGAAACAGAGTTTGTCACCGGAAGGCAGAGGGCTCGGATAGAGCTAGTAATGACTGCAAGTGATCGCAGTAGCAAGTACCGACGATATTAGATTTATTATATGCATCTCGTACTGAATTAAATGGTATTGTTAGAAAATTTCCAAACTCCAATTCAATGAATTATGCGTAAGTTTTATAAATTGTAGTAGCAATTCTGGTGACCTCGTTCTAAACATCTTTCTACTTTCCGCATTGTTCCTAATTTTCTAGTGGACCGCTCGATAGTGACGGTATTTTTCAATGTGTACTTGTTATCGCTAATCCTAACACAGGTATACTTACACTTGTTACCGATTTTTTTTTAATCGTTTTAAATGTGCGGGGAAACGTATTTCTATGTCTATATGTATCTATGAATTTGTGCGAATACAAGTGATGGTATAGATGTTATAATATGATAAGGTTAAGTTTTGTGCATGTGTAATTCCATCTACTGTTTTGTATTCATTGTCAGTGATTTTCCCTGAAAGCAATGAGAACCCGATGAGATTTTTTGTACTGGACCGTTGTTTCGAACTTTCTTGTTTCGCTATTTTTAGATGTTGAAAAAGAAAGAGCGAGAATGCGAGATGAAGATAAAAGTTCAGGTTAGAAGAAAAATTTGGATTTAAAAAAAAATGCTTCGGCATGAGAAGTGATCAACAGGTTCGACCGACGATGGTATCATGGTCGAACAAGAAATTTTAAGCAGTTCTCGTCTACCAAACACCTACCTTAATAAACTATCTCGAACATCCATCTTGTTAGAATGACACAATGGGGAGATAAGACGCCAGGCTTAATTTGACGTGGCAAATAAGCTTGTCATGATACAAATTTACGTATGACCAAAACCCAATCGGATGCATACTACAGCTGGTTTACCTCACCGGCACAAACTGCACTGAGACCCTAATTCCTTCTATTCAAGGGTCGCCCGCAGCCACCTATCAGCGCTTTTGATTAGAGACATTGGTTTCCCTGAGGTCAGGAAGCATTCATTATCGAGTTCTCTTTTCATACACATAAGAGGCGGGATCTTATTGATTACACTAGATTCGGAGCTGGCTGGTGGCACGCAGTTGCGAAGCTTGCCGGAGGCGGTAGCGTTTCTCTCTCCCCCTTCTACAACACACCTTTCCAGACTCGGTAATGGATGAGAGCTACTTTCCGGCCGAATTCATTAGCCAACGCATATATCCGACGGGGAATCGTCTGCTTTGACTAATTATGTATGAACGAGATGCCAAAAGGCTTATGGGCGGTTTGGCGAGCCCTTCTCTGGCATCATTGCGCATGCACAGGAAACGCGCACAAGAAAACTTCCTGTTGTGCTTGCTTTCGTTCGCTTTGCTGGCCGTCGCTGCTCGTCTTGCGAGGTTTTCCGGGGATTGCATGATTCCAACGAAGCGCCATTGGCATTGCTGCGTCAGGATGCCACATGCGACCCGGGCCTAATTTGTTCTCCCGAGTGAAAAAAAAAGAAAACGTTCCGCCTCCAGAAAGAGCACCTGGATTGCGGCAGATCCAGCGGGAGAACTTCATTTAAAGCAAGTAAAACTTGATGGATACAGTCTAGCGGCACAGATGCGATCCTCAGACCGTTATTCGAAAGCCCCCCAATGGCAAAGAGCACATTTTCAGGTCGTTCTGTGAACGCCGGCGTTCAGACCACAGTGCCGACACAAAGTGAATAGGAAGGCGTGAAAGTCAATAAGAAAGCGGAGCTGTTTGAGCTCTGCCGGCCGTCGTTTCTGAAAACACGGTGGGTACGCGTGCGCCAAAGAAAGCGGGTTTGTGAAAAGTTGCTGCTACGATAGCATAGCCATGCATAGTACACTATAACATAGGGGTGGGACAGGGCAGTGAAGGTGAGGAGTGACGTGAGGGGGAGGAGGAAGGAAAAGAGGAGGGCAGAGGGTCGAACATGGCATAGGCTTGTATATATAGTTTAGCCAAGAGCATAGCATAGCCATGCATAGTATAGTACAGCAAGGGCGTGGGAAAGGGAAGTGAGGTTAGGAGGAGTTATGTGAAGGTGAGGTGGAAGGAAGGGAGGAGGGGAGAGGTTAAAACATGGCATAGCCTCGTATAGTGTAATTTAGCAAGTTAATGAGAAAGGGAAGCGAGGCTGAGGAAGTGGGAGAGGGCAGGTGAGAGGGTAAAAAATGTCATAGCAATGTACTATCCGCGTCAAATGAAACCCGAACAGCGGCAAGCATTCGCAGTGGTATAGTGCGCGCCGTCCAGTTATCACCACTGAGAGGCGCGCGCATCCGGTTCGGCAGCACTTCGCATACATGCGCGCCTGTCCATAGTGATAACTGGAAGGCGTGCGCTATACCAATGCTAATGCTTGCCGCTGTTCGGGTTTCATTTGACGTGGATAGTACAGTGTAGCATAGCAATGGGTGGGAAAGAACAGTGAGGGTCAAGAGGAGTGATGTGAGGGTTAGGGGAGGGAAAAGAGGAGAAAGGTCGATATAGAAAGCCATAACGAAAGTTAAAAGAAAGAAGAATAAGCCAGATGAAGAAAACTCAATCTGCGTTCGCCAGGTGGTGGCTCTTGCTTGCCAGCCACGCTGTTTACACAGATTTCACAGGCGTGCAACTGGCTTTGATTTCTTTGTTATCAATTAACGTGTGTCGCTAGGGGTTGAGTGGGTGCATATGTATATACTTGAAGTATTGTCCCTGAAATAAGTTCAGTTGCGAGTGTAGCGAGTGTCCTGCTTTTCTTTTCTTTTGTCCCATTTGTCCTCGTCAAAAGTGTGCTACTTCACGATCAGATTTCTCACGGACGAGAAAGACGCTGACGAGTGAAGTCTTGTCTCTGCGAATAATTATACACGATGCCTGTGAAAGCAGCGCCGTCCGACGGAGCGATGATGTGCTTACGTTGTCCTGAATGGTCCTCGCCGCACTCAAGCCGTCGAATCTTTAGTCTTGAGCGCGGACTGCAGACGTAAGCGGGTTACCTTCAAGGTTCTACGCATGGGCATCGGCACGGGGGTGCAAGCCTCACCAGCACTTGCCCTCGCCCAAGCTAGACCAGTGCTCTCCCCCTCACCCAGCCGCGATGAAACACTCGTTTGCACCCCCCAAGAGAAAATCCTGCCGACGACCATGGTTCTACGTATGCATCTACATGGTGATCGAAATTAACTTGTACGCTTTTCTTAAAAGTAGGCGCCGGTAGGTACGTGAAGGCTACCTCAGCAAGTGTTAAGTTGCAGGGGGGACACAAAGAGATGACAATTGTCACTGTGAGCCACTCAGTTACTGAAACTGAAAAATGAAGTTTTTAGTGACTGCAGAAAGCGGGCATGTTTGTAATTGAGAAGTTAGAGGCAGTTGTATTTAACTTCACGGAGAATAGCTAGCACGGCCGTAATAACGCACATAAGGCAAACAAATATGTATTCTGCTTCATTGCTCGAGTAAGTTTTCAGCAGGGGCGTAATTCCGAACGAGCTGAATTTAAAGCTGTTTATCATCATGGACACCAGCAAGGCTCTGGCCAAACACGCACGAACGCCGTCTTCTCGACTTTATAGCTGTTCGTACGCTTCATCACCGAACAACTGCTCCGGCGCTTCTGTCACTTCTTGGACGCTCTCCCCAAGGCTGACTTAACACACGTCTTGGTTAGAAATCGTGAAAAGTCATGTGTGTGGTTCAAGGTAATCAATAAGATTCCTTTGCAAGCAATCTGCGCATCTTTCAAGCCTGTAATTTTGCATAAATTACAGAAGTGTGCAAAGGAACGTACACAGCGTTTTTTAATGAGACCAACTGATCTCGAAATATCCCCTTAATTGGCCTTGAACAATGCTTGCGTTCCGCAACAAAGTCATAAATGCTTAATTTTCACTTGCGAATGCGCGTGTGTAGATTTGAAGGGGGACATGCGCTGCTGGTACAGTGTAGTACACACATTCTACACATACATTCCATATTGTAGGACTCTTTTGTATAAAGCTTAATGTCACACCACGATATAGACATTGTTCTTTTTTTGTTGTTTATTTTTTCGTGGCACTCGTAGTCCAGAACTTTCGCTCGAAGTTACGTGCTTTAAGCATGTTATAAAATGTGCTGGCGACTTTTTCTTGAATCCTGTCGGAACTTTTCCGTGGGCACGCCAACACGGCTGAATGAAAACAAAAAGCGAGCGAATAAAAAAATACTAAGCAATCAGCGCATCATACTTTTTGTCGGAGGAAATATAATCTTCTATTTATTTCTTGATGTGTCTGCCGCGGTGGTGTAGCTGTTAGGGTGCTCGACTGCTGGCCCGAAGGTCGCAGGTTCGATCCCGGCGGCGACGGTGGCATTTCGATGGAGGCGAAATGTTAGAGGCCCGTGTACTGTGCGATGCCAGTGCACGTTAAAGAACACCAGATGGTCGAAATTTCCGTAGCACTCCACTACGGCATCCCTCATAATCCTATCATTGTTTTGGGACTTTAAACCCCAGATGTTATTATTATGTTTCTTGATGCAAAGTAGGTAGTGGTGAAGGTGATAATAATACGTGGGGTTTTATGTCCCCAAAACCACGATATGATTATGGGGGACGCCGTAGTGGAGGGCTCCGGAAATTTTGACCATCTGGTGTTCTTTAACGTGCACTGGCATCGCACAGTACACGGGCCTCTACCAATTCACTTCCACCGAAATGCGACCGCCGCAGGCTGGGATCGAACCCGAGACCTGTGCGTCAGCAGCCGTGCACCGTAACGACTTATCCACAGTTGCGGACTAGGGGTGAAAGTAGACAACTCGATGCACTGCGATAACCAAAGTAAAAGTTTAATGCACACTCACAAAAGTACGCTGCACCCACACAAAAGTAGGTAGTGTCTGTAGGAAAGGCAAAAAAAAAAAAGTCGGGTGCTGTCCAACTAAATTTATTTATTTTTTTCTATCTCTCTCTCTTGTGTGGAAGGACTTGCCGCAAGGCAAAAAGGGAATAAATTAAATTGTTATTTCCCAATAGACCGATCTCACCGCGAGTTGCACTACGCCACCGCTGCCGCAGTGCATGCCGGTACTTGGAGTACTCGGTATACGTTCAGCTGCATCGGCGAGCTGCATCAACGAGCTTTAGCAGCCGTAATTGAATGAATTGCGATGGTTCGGTTCACATGCTGCGATGCTACAACAGCAGCCTGAAGCAAAAGGACTCGGATTTTACGTGTTTTCAAAGGATGTCAAACTCGACAGGAATGTGTGCGACAGTCAACAAAGTCAGACAGACCGGCAAGTATCGCGCACTTCCAACGTGTTGTTCAACGTGTTTTTGTGAGTTCAGTGTGTATAATATAATGCTTGATAGTTTTATAAACTATCAAGCAGTGATCTACTGCATCATAACAAGGTTTCTGCGGGACTGATGGGCCGATCAGCGACAGCAAAAACTTCTTGAAACGTGTGCTCGATCCCTTTGCCGGGGCGATCGCCGCCAACGGCGGCAGACTGGATATAACGTGTTTTTCCGGGCAAAACAGTCATCACCTAAACGGACCTCTCACCGAAAGCGATGACGACTGTGAATTGTATTGCTTGAATGAGGCCTGTGATACAAGCCAAGCTTATAATTGCGTGCTGTACGTGTACAGCTCGCGCCATGCAATGCACGGCGAAAAACTCGGCCGTGCCAGCCATCGCAGCCAACGACGCCGCCGGGGTGTCCCTATTGCTTTCAATATGTGATATTATCATGAACGCAACGTAAAGCGGCAAGAGCGGTAGCAAAGCTTAGCTTCTTATATGAGCTTAGGCGGCTCTTAAGGTACCGTATACTGCAGTTTCGAAGCGGTAGGCCTAGCGACGATATCGGCTCCCAGCTGTCTGCTGCGGCCGCCGCCGGTAGCCGGAGTGGACTATTGCTCTTCCCTCGCATTTACTACGTTTACTAAAGAAGAGTTTCGCTCTCATGACGACAGGAACGTGAATTGTCGTTTTTTTTATAACTAATATGAAATCAGCGAAGCGACGCAAGCGCATCAACACACCGAGGCGACCTGGCCACATGTAAGCACTGTCAACTGCTTTTTTTTTCTTCACGCTAGGATACGCAGTGTAACCTGAAATAAAATAACATGCACTGGAGGTCCGGACAGTTTTTCACCGCGTTCAGTTGTCTTATGCGCCGAGAATTCGTGCCAAACGCCAGTATACCTGAAGTGCGCAGCAAGCAGCCACACCGGCAGCGCTCAGAGTACTCCAACTAAGATGGCGGCAGGGCCGGTGTCGGAAACTCGTTCATGCGCAGATCATCTGGTGAGATCGGTCTATTCGTATCGTACAAGAACTGGAGCAAGGGTTAGTGAAGCTTACTTTCCGTAATTCAAAGGGCTGTATAGGTACGCCGTGCCGTATACCTTGCTTCCGTTCGACCTTTCGTTAGGAGCCCCGCAGCACCTCTTTCATGTCACCATAGTTTCTTTACAATTGTTCTCAGCATGTTAAAGAAAAGCTATCAGTGGTAGCAGTTATGGTGAAGAATGCTCGCGTATGATAGGAATCAGGGAAATTTCAGATCAAAAATCAAAATGGGAGTTGCATTCACATGCAACACTTCAGCCTCCTATGACATGACTGTACGGCGCCAATAGCCACAGCGCGTTAGCTGACGACGGCGTGCAATGGCTGCCAGTTCAGCTGAGCATCTTGATGGCGTTCTTAGAGCTTCCGCAATCGTTTGATATGCGGCCCGTTATTGGAGGCTGTTGTATGAATACTGTGGGCACAAGAGCCTCCATGGGGCGATCATTGGCGCACAAGCACTCGGCCTCTCGATGCCTACGTTACTAGAATTTTCCGGTTAATGCGTCGTTATCATGGTTATAGCAGCCCGCAAGTTGTTGTACGTTACCTGAAAGAATCGTTAAATGAAATGATGTAGTACTCGCAATATCACGTGAACCTAAGCTACACATTACGCTTTCGACCAGCACTCACATTGCCGCCAGTTGCTGACAACGTTCGTCGGATCAAGCGCTTAAAATCGCCGCATCGTGATGACACTATAGGTGTTGCCCAACAAGCTTGCTCGGCAGCTTCGCAAGGCTCTCTTAAAACCGTAAGTCTGATTAATCGTCTTCAAAGGCAGAGTTAAAGAAGGCATAGAGATCGTGCCATTGTTATGTCCATTCCTTCCTTTCATCATCATCATCATCAGCCTGTCTACGCTCACTGCAGGGCAAAGGCCTCTCCCATGTTTCGCCAATCAGCCCGGTCCTGTGCTTTCTGCTGCCACGTTATACCTGCAAACTTCTTAATCTCATCTACCCACCCAATTTTCTGTCTCCCCCCTCACGCGTTTGCCATCTCTTGGAATCCAGTCAGTTACCCTTAATGACCAGCGGTTATCCTGCGGACGTGCTACGGTGCCCGGCCCATATCCATTTCTTCTTCTTGATTTCAACTATGATATCCTTAACCCCCGTTTGTTCCCTGACCCACTCTGCTCTCTTCCTGTCTCTTAAGGTTACACCTATCATTTTCCTTTCCATCGCTCGTTGCGTCGTCCTCAGTTTAAGTTGAACCCTCTTTGTAAGTCTCCAGGTTTCTGCTCCGTAGGTAAGTACCGGTAAGATGCAGCTGTTATATACCTTCCTCTTGAGGGATAGTGGTAGACTACCAATCATGATTTGATAATGCTTGCCGAATGAGCCCCATCCCATCCTTATTCTTCTAGTTATTTCACTCTCATGGTTCCTTCCTTTAAGGGACACGAAAGAGAAAAACGATTTTTCGCGTATTAGTAAAGTAGACTTTCACAGCCGCGAAAACACCACTCTTACCGCGAGACAACGCTTGGTAAGCGAGAAAACGCGCGAAAATAAAATGCGGGTGGAGATGCCACCTTCAGATTTCCGCACCAAACACCTTGACGTCATAGATTTTGACGGCGTCTACTGGGTCCTACGTAGTTTCTAATCGGTAAAAATGAAGTACATTGTGATCTGTGGGTACCATAGACCTAACATACAAAGTTTCAGAAAATTTCATCGAGCCCATGTCGCGAAAATACGAAAAATACATTTTGAAATTCATGACATCACGCACGGAGATTTCGGCTCAAAATTTAAAAATGGAACTTCAACCTTAATTTTCTCCGCTATTAATGAACATATGATGGTGAATCTTACGACAAAACAGTTCTCAGAGCACAGTTTATCAATCTAAACCAAGTCAGTGTTTCACTTTAGTGTCCCTTTAACTTTCCCTTTTCTTTTTCAGCGTATACAATGAAAAAAGAAAAAAAAAATGTCAGGAGCCCTTCCCCTACCGGGAAAAAAGAGGAAGGGGATGAAACTTGGCGTGCGCGTGCCTGACCTAGTGCTTCTCTTTCTTTCTTTCTTTCTTTCTTTCTTTCTTTCTTTCTTTCTTTCTTTCTTTCTTTCTTTCTTTCTTTCTTTCTTTCTTTCTTTCTTTCTTTCTTTCTTTCTTTCCGTCTTTCTTTCCTTCTTTCTTTCTTTCTTCTTTCCGTCTTTCTTTCCTTCTTTCTTTCCTTCCTTCTTTCCGTCTTTCTTTCCTTCTTTCCTTCCTTCTTTCTTTCTTCCTTCCTTTCTCTCTATCTTTCTTCTTTCTTTCCTTCTCTTTCTTACTTCCTTCCTTTCTTTCTTTCTTTCTTTCATTCGTTCTTTCTTTCCTTCTCTCTTTCCTTCCTTCTTTCCGTCTTTCTTTCCTACTTTCTTTCTTCCTTCCTTTCTCTCTATCTTTCTTTCCTTCTTTCTTTCCTTCTCTTTCTTACTTCCTTCCTTTCCTTCTTTATTTCTTTCGTTCCTTCTTTCTTTCCTTCTATCTTTCCTTCCTTCTTTCCGTCCTTCTTTCTTTCCTTCCTTCTTTCCGTCTTCCTTTCCTTCTTTCCTTCCTTCTTTCTTTCTTCCTTCCTTTCTTTCTTTCCTTCCTTCTTTCTTTCTTCCTTCCTTTCTCTCTATGTTTCTTTCCTTCTTTCTTTCCTTCCCTTTCCTACTTCCTTCCTTTCCTTCTTTCTTTCCTTCCTTCTTTCCGTCTTTCTTTCCTTCTTTCTTTCCTTCCTTCCTTCTATCTTTCTTCCTTCTTTTCTCTCTATGTTTCTTTCCTTCTTTCTTTCCGTCTTTCTTTCCTTCTTTCCTTCCTTCTTTCTTTCTTCCTTCCTTTCTTTCTTTCCTTCCTTCTTTCTTCCTTCCTTTCTCTCTATGTTTCTTTCCTTCTTTCTTTCCTTCTCTTTCTTACTTCCTTCCTTTCCTTCTTTCTTTCCTTCTTTCCGTCTTTCTTTCCTTCTTTCTTTCCTTCCTTCTTTCTTTCTTCCTTCCTTTCTCTCTATGTTTCTTTCCTTCTTTCTTTCCTTCTCTTTCTTACTTCCTTCCTTTCCTTCTTTCTTTCCTTCCTTCTTTCCGTCTTTCTTTCCTTCTTTCCTTCCTTCTTTCTTTCTTCCTTCTTTTCTTTCTTCCCTTGCTTCTACCTTTCTTCCATCCTTTCTCTCTATGTTTCTTTCGTTCTTTCTTTCCTTCTCTTTCTTACTTCCTTCCTTTCCTTCTTTCTTTCCTTCCTTCTTTCCGTCTTTCTTTCCTTCCTTCTTTCTTCCTTCCTTTCTTTCTTCCCTTCCTTCTTTCTTTCTTTCTTTCTTTCTCTCTTTCCTTCTTTCTTTCTCTTTTTTTCCTTCTTTATTTCTTTCTCTCTTTCTTTCCTTCTTTTTTCTTTCTTTCTTTCTTTCTTTCTTTCTTTCTATCGCATTGCGCAATGCTGCCTCCTAACTGTTTCCTTCCTCCATGCCGGGAATCGGACCTTCATTCCACGTGCTGAGCAGCTGAACACTTCAGTTGGCACCGGCATCTACGGCGGCCATGCGTTCACATCCAGACAACAATGAAATGTGGCAACGTGACACGACGAGAGACCTCAATAAAAGATCCCATTGCCATAGCAGAAACCGCTGATCGCCGGTAGGCCCACGATCGAAAGAGCATCAAGTATTAAAGAAACTGCGCATACAAAGACGCATGTGACCGGCGCACCTTCGAGCGCCGCGTTTCTGTACACTCTTCGGCGACAACACCGAAATCTGGGTCTCATATCATGCTTCGCCTGATAGGGGGAGTTGTTCTCGTGTTTAGAAAGTATCTTCGAGTTTGTAAATTTTTGACACATTTGTCCGTACAGGTGGAGTCTAACATTTTTAATGCTTTCTGCAAATTTATGATAAAATTCCTGCCTACGAGCTACGCGCCCGGCCCATGTTCATTTCTTCCTCTTCATTTCAACTATGATATGCTTAACCCCCCCTTTGACCCCCCTCTGCTCTCTTCCTGTGTCTTAAGGTTACACCTACCGCGTAGGCAGGATAAGCGCTAGTCATTAAGGGTAACTGACTGGATTCCAAGAGAAGGCAAACGCGTGAGGGGGGAGGCAGAAAAGTAGGTGGGCAGATTAGATTAAGAAGTTTGCAGGTATAACGTGGCATCAGAAAGCACAGGACCGGGTTGATTGCTGGAACATGGGAGAGGCTTTTGCCCTGTAGTGGGCGTAGTCAGGATGTTGCTTCTGCTGCTGCTGATGATAATGATAAAATTGATAAACTGCTCATCAATTTCTCTCAGTTAGCGGCATGTGGAGAAATAGTGAGTGCGAATGCTATATTTGGGCGCTCATTACTAAAACATGACAAAAAAATTATGCGCAATGTGCCCGCGCAAGTTATCTATACACTTAAAATTTGAAAATAAGTACGTCATGGCATCGCGATTGGTAGCGTTTTCTTTATCATTACCAATGATAAATGATGGTAGACTAATTTGTATTTTGACTCATTCATCCCGAACACGGCCGAAGAATTGAATCACTATCCCGCCTTCGTCGACACCATTCTGAGCGATTCTCTATTTATGTCTACCGTCGTGGATTTTATTATTGTATTTGATAGCCGCCTATGACATCTACCTATTCGCTTACACTCACCCAACATTTATCTAATGCCATCAGACGTTGAAAGTATCGAAATAATAAATAAGTAAATGAATAATGAAACTTGCGGATGACGTCCTCTATAATGTAATTAAAATCAGTGTGGCTGACTTATGAGAAGAAAATATCCCTTTATATCTCGTTATAAATAGACGTTCTGCATAATTTTACCAAGCGATACTTTCAGTACCAGCGTTGTTAGAACACATATTCGCCACATATACGGACTAATCTCTATTAAAGCGGAAACTTTTCGGGAACAGCGCTTCTCTCGCACGATTTATCACCGTCCGAAATTATATGGTGCCTGCAGCGCCTGTTTTACGCCGGCAGACACGCAAACTGAACAATTACTCTAAAGCACGTGCGAAGGGTTCTACGTGAGCCCTGCTCAAATATGCATTAGCCCTCTCACGAGTTTCTCTGACACGCTCTGCAGTACTCAGGCGGACCAGCACTATTGTGGAATGGTGCGCAGGTTTTTCGACGTTCGCGGCAGCGCAACATGAGAGACAAAAAGAAAACAAAAAAAATGCGGCCACTTTTCAGGCCTCCACGTTGACGCTACTAACTATTCCGGCGAAACGCTCTCAACCCTGCTGTTTACTACGGTATATGAGATGGAGATCACTAACTTTATTTCGTTGACCAGGCTGTTTACACGCAAAGGTGGACGGGCACCTAATCCGGGTAACCAAGGTTTTGGGGCTGAAAGCCTAGCCCCGTTCACCGGCTGTAACTGGTAACCGAGAGCTGGGCTTATCAGCGGTGCCCCCCCTCTGGTCTTCTGTTAGTGAATGGATAGGCGTTGTATTTACATTCATTCTGCATTCCTAGACCACGTCGTAGACGGTATAAGAAAAAAAGAAACGCCATGAGGGAAGATACGGGAATTAAATCATACCCATTGCGTTTATCAGCGTTTCCTGGAAAACAATATCTGAATCTTTAGTGGCTATGTTATACTAGTGCATTATCTAGGTGGCCATCGGTACAACACACGTTTGGTCCCACCTGTCACATTTGTAGATTCCATGCGCCGATATCGGCGTACGTCATGGCGGATCAGATACCGGACGCCCATATAGGGGATTACAGACAGTATTATAGATGTCGGTCGTGGTGAATTTAACATCAGCCGTTTCTGCATGAACGCGATCGAACCGCGTTGCATTTGCATATAGATGACATGTCGGGAAGATGAGCCGACAGAAGGGGCAGATTGAAAGAAAGAAACAAAGAAAGAAAGAGAGAAAGTGTGTTCTGAATGAGAGCTGGATATGTTACTGTAAATGGAAGGATTGAATAACACTTTGAAAATACGCGCTACGCAGAAACAACATTTGCAAGAAATAATTCTCAAAGAAAAAAAATATTAAATTGCGATAGCAAATACGCATGCACACTCCAGGCGCATTTTTGCCGCCATTGTTGCGAATGAAGGCCACGTAATCACATTGCGCTTAACCTGCTTCAATATGATAACGATGCGGTCCGCAATGCTATTCGCCTCTGTGCGTCAATAATAAAAGAATTTGCAAGTGATGTAATGATAATATTAACGCGACGTCACAAACCTTGCGTCCTACCATGCGGTGCATCAACATGGCGGTTTCAACTACGTCATTGCAAACCCTCTATAGTTGATTAACCTTGCCTAATTAGGCAATTAAGCACAACACAAGAAAAAAACGTATGGCAGCTCCACTATTGTGAAACCTGAGGAAGTGCGTCGTACCTACACCCAGTGGTTCCCGTTGGTAGAGTTCCCAGTGCTCCGTTTACCAAAGAGCCAATCATGCCAATGTTTGAGGCAAGCATGTAGGGTTTCCCCGGCACGAGTAGAATCTTGTTAGGCAGATTCACAAACCCGGTGTGCGACATGTGCGCTACCTTTTGCGACGCTTTATCGACTTCCTGCTTGTTACCACAGCAGTTGAGATACCGTCGTCTGCAGCGAGTACCGTCAGGTTGTTTCCCCCACCAGATGTGGCCACGTAGCGACGCTGCGCCGCGCCAGCGCAGAGGCGCCGCGAGGGCAGGGGCATTCGCTCGCTTGGCGAGGCGGTGGCGCCCTCTCTTGCGCCTCGCCGGAGTTAGCTCCATGTTCCCGATAAGTTTAAGCGATTCTAAGTTAATTAATGCGAATACTTCATGACTTTTTCTGTTAATTATATTATTTTAGACCTACTTGGTTCACTTTAACTGGGTTTCGGCATTGCTGGCGTTGCTATGGCCTGTAATTGAGCGCTTTACCGTGAGCGTGATCACGCCACATGAGATGGATGGACGACAAGCCGGGCCCCTAAAGATCTCCGCTCTTAAAAATGGTGTGACTTACTCCGTGCAATAGTCAGCAACATGTATTCGATCACGTTGTCATAAAGCACATCGGCATTTTTTAAACACTGGCTACGGTTATCTGGGGTCCCTCGTATAGTCTATAGACCCCTTATTATCATCGGTCGGCTAGGCGAGCGCACGGACTGCGGGTTTGGTTGCGTCACAGCTGATGGCGAGCGAGCACTGGCGGCAAGCACTTGATATGGACAGGCCGGACGCTGTCGTGCTCCTTCGTTCCACCTGCCCCGCAGCACCCCGTCACAGACGGCTGCCCGCTATAAGCGATGAAATTTCTGGTAGCTTGTCCCATCTCCTCATAGTACACCAGAGGGAAATATGGCGCCAGTGTCTATGGTAGCTGCAACGCATGGCGCTTCAGCTTGCTTAGGAATGATGGAGAGCACATAGATTTGCCTAAGCGTCATTCTTTCGGCTCCGTTTGGTTACGTGAGCCCTGCAGCCGCCTTGTCGCAAGACGACGTTCCCGAAGTTCAGCGCACGTTAAGCAGTTTCACTTCACCGCATTAACCCTTTAGGCTCACCAATACAAATCCGCTCACGAACTTTACAACGATCCATTCTGTTGTCTGAGAGAAAAGCAAAAAAGTAACAATAAACAAAGTCACAGCTGCGTTCGAAGTCGCAAGCACGAAGACTAGGCAAATTCATGTACTACCCATTTTTCGCACAGTGGCTGAAGGATCGCAGCGTCCGAGTTTCCTGAAGTAAATATTGTAGAAATCTATATCTTAGCCTATCCCCCCATAGGCGGATATGTTGTAAGCATAGCGCGCTACAGGTACTAACTTTTCTTTCAGACTACGTGTACAGTTCCTGTCCGATCCCCTGACGGCGTATAGGCTCCGTGCAGACGTAATTCATGAAGGCGCCTCTAGCGTCAACAAGCGCAGATTTGGAAGGATGTTCTCAGCCGCTTGCACAGGGGAGCAATCGCGAACGAGGCCTTTTCCGATGCCAATGCTTTTCGTGCTTTTCTCGCTTGGCCAGTGGTCAGAGCGGCGGTCCGTCCTCGTTATTAACGCGATCAGTACAATCGCTGCTGTCCTCTGTTTCTAGCTGCCGCCGAGTTTGCTGCCGCGTAAGCCCGAGGGTGATAAACTTTGATCGTTTATTGAGCGAAGCGGCCCGCACTACACGCGTGCTCTTTCGCTCAACGGGCTCGTCGCCTGCGTTGTCGTTTTCGCCAAGAATTTTATGTGGCTGCGTTCGCCTGAGGGTTCACCAAATCTGGCGAAAAAAAAAGCCCACGTGCTAACACTACGGTTTCCTACCGGCTGCTAACAATCTGCCGTCTTTTGAAAGCAAACGGGAACGTAAACGCCTCAAGCAAAGCAACAAAGCACGGCGCAGTGGCTTGCCGCCGCTTGCGACGTCTGCTCCCGTATCACACCAAATCTGCTGCCGTGGCCGCTTTGGCGCTGGAGGCCGCGCACGACTGTGGCGGCTCCTAACGTATGCACGGTGCCCACAGCATTGCACTCGAATGTAGGAAGAAGGACAGAATAGAAGAAGAGCTAATGTTAAAAAAGCGCTCGTTTGTACCTTCTTTCTGTGTGTCCCCGTCTTTTATGCGAGCCACAAAAAATATTTAAACATGAATTCATATCAACTCGCCCGGCTATCAGTTTTACTGCAGAAGAAGAGGTGTTTTTCAGAGCTCTTTTTCTAGTTCTTCACTGCTCTTTTTTTTCCCCCTTTTCTACGGCACTCTTTTTCTCTCTGTCTTTTTTCGTGCGTTCGCAAGCTGTGCTTATACACCGTCATGAGGCAAAGCCAGCTCGCCGAAGCTTCTACTCTTGTCCGATCTCGCCGCGATTATGCAGCGCTGGAACCCACTGAGTCCACTCTGAACGGCTAACCTTCACTGTTAATTGTGATATGGAAACAGCAGTATCAAACCGAAATTCATGTAATAAGTTCACTGCTATGCACCGATAGAACTGCGCTTTGTTACTTTGTAAGACCTTTCTTTTAGTGAAATTTTTTTTTTGTTCAGAGAAAATTGCACAAATTTCTAAAGAGACCCTTTTCAGATATCCCTTTGTTTTCAAGAAGAAATCCCCTAGGAGTGAATTAAAACGTATTTTGTAGGGGTGTGCGAATAGTAAAATTTGATCTCGAATCGAATTCCAATCGAATAGTGCCGAATAGTGGCCAAAAATATCGAATTCGAATCGAATATCGAATAGCAGCATTTTCGTGGAGGCAAATATGCTCGAGGCCCGTGTGCTTAGATTTAGGTGTACGTTAAAGAACCGCAAGTGGTAGAAATTTCCGCAGCCCTCCACTACAGCGTCCCTCATAATGATATCGTGGTTTTGGGACGTTAAACTCCATCCATTATTATTAATATCGAATAGTATTTTTATATGAAACGTGTACCACCAGTTATGGCAAGGCAAATGAAAGATAAAGACGCTACGGCGTGCTGACAACTTTATTACGCACTAGTCCCGTTTTTTTTTTTTGTTTTTTTTCAGCTTTTGTGGGCGCGCAAGCACGTTAGTAGAAGAGCTCCCATTCCAGTCATCCACACCAATCCTAACATCCTAAAGGCTGACAGAGGGGATACGGTAGCTAGATTTCTTTTCTTTTTCCCTATGGCCGCGCAATACGGCTCATCCGACAACAATAATGTTGTGCTTCATTGCCATGGGTGCTCTGGGCTCAAAAATCTTCGGGCATCCGTTCACAGCTGCGTTTTAGCTGCGCGCAGGAACGATGGGAGCTTGCGAACGAGTGGTGCGGCGCGGCAGTGGCGACTGCAAACCGGTGAAAAAATTTTCACAAGTGAAGCCGATCACTGAGGGTATCGCGGGCTAAAGTCGGAACGTTTTACGCAACCCCACTACGCGACCTGCATGTCTGTGTTGGGTAGTTGGGTAGATGGGTCGCGTACGTGACCCAACTACGCTCACAAGTCCGTGCCTTCGTGTCGGAAGTGATGTGGAGGGCTTGACATATCCATTAATAATACACAGCGCAAGACGAACAAAGGACGAGAAAAGGAACCACAAAGACAAGCGCTGCATGCAGCGCTTGTCTTTGTGGTTCCTTTTCTCGTCCTTTGTTCGTCTTGCGCTGTGTATTATTAATGGATCACCAACTAGCCCAAACCCAAACCTTGCTTGACATATCCCACGAGTTTTTTTTACGTGCACCAATGGCATAATCCCCTTTAAAATAAACCTGCAGTCGCTTTTGAACACGGATATCGGTGCAAGTGTTAACAAAATGCCTACTGTAACGATATTTGCGTTTGTTTTAGCCACCCACCCTAATCAAGTTGCACCGTCGGCCTTTGTCGGGTTTTAAATATTCGCCCGGTGGAATTATTCGAAACTTCGAATACCAGCTATTCGAAAGTCGAATCGAATTATTCGATTAGGTACTATTCGATTCGAATTCGAAACTCGAATATTCGCACACCCCTAGTATTTTATAAACAATTTGCTGATCTACTTACAGGTATACACGATTATAATTCAATTTTCTTCTTAAACTGGGTAGTCATGTATGCACGAGCGTGCAGAGGCGTAGGATTCCCGTTTGCCCGGGCGGGGATAGCAGTGGCACAGCATAACGATCTTATGAACTGGCCCAGTTCATAAGATCGTTCATAGGATGTTCATAAGATGTTCATAATAAGTTCATAAGATGTTCATTTTACATGCCTTGCATAAAGTGCCCGGTTCAACTGGCAGTTTATGCACGGCATGTAAAATAAATTTGGTCAGTGTTGTCAATATTCGGAGGCCTGTTTACACACGGGTTCAGCCTAAAAGTGTAGTACAGTAAAACCTCGGCAATACGAATCTCGCGGGGTCATGAAAGATATTGGTATCATCCGAACTTCGTATCACCAGAAAGTACGGAATATTAGTATGCGGCAAAATATAGCTGGCATACGTTTTCATTTATTGTTTTTCAAGGCAGCAGCAATGTCACGAACAGCTCTGAATGATTGCCAGAGAAGTATTTAGACGCCAACGATCATACCTACACTCGTAAATATACGGCCGGTGCGCACGTGAGTAGTTAATCAACCGGGTGTACTGTGCAGTGTTGCCAAGTTAGCGGTTTTTCCGCTAAATTTAGCGGGTTCTTATTATGTTTAGCGGGCGAAATTGTTGCATTGCGGGAGGCAGGATTTTTGGCGGTCTGAAGCCTTGATAGCTTTTTTTCCGGCGGTTTTTGCCCTGCATAAAAAAAAAACAAACCAAAACAAAAATCATGCCTGTGCCCTCATGACTTCACTGAAGCGAACGTGACCAAAGACACGAAAGTAAAGCAGTTTTCCCCAAACTCCAACAGAAGGGCAACCTGCATTACATGCAGATTACTTACAAAAGGATCGCATACAAAAAAATCACTCTGGCAACAAAAAAGAAATTAATTTCGCAGAAAAGCCCTTGGGTATCGACCTGCCCAACGTACCCAGAAACAAATATTTCGATCTTCTCCGCCAGTGAAGCCACCAACAAGATTTTAAAGACAGAAGGCGATCTCTTACAAACCAACGAATGCCGGAAAGTGTATATATATATATATATATATATATATATATATATATATATATATATATATATATATATATATATATATATATATATATATATATATATACCGAAGGAACAAAGGGTTTCTAGGTCCGGTGCAATATTTTCACAAAAAAAATCAAACAGACGCGCGTGCGAAGCAGTTTTATTTATGTTTCGCTCGGGGTCCGAGCTTCATCAGAATGAAATGTGTAGCAACAGTGCCGTTAATATATATGCCCATATCAGGCGGAGTGAAGATGTGTTAACAAAAGCTGATATACAAACGTGTAGTTATCGGTGAAATGGCGCATGAACAGCTCAGGACAATAGCTCACACATTTGATACACTGACGACGCTGAAAATATACACGTGTAAAAATGTAAGAAATGTAAAAAATGTAAAAAAAAGAAAAACGAAAAAAAAAGGAAAGAAGAAGAAAAACTAAAATCAGTAAGGTGAAAGCACTAAGAAACACAAAAGCACAAAATCTTTACGGTAATGTAAGTGAAATGCCCGTTTTATGCCCCCGATAGATATGTTACAACGGACAAGCAGCTCAACTTGCCAGCGCATTCGTTTAAATCAGACGCGATGGTTTCGAACTTATGAATCAGGAAGGATTCCCGGGCTTCCCTGTCGTAATTTGAGCGAAATCCAGACTCAAGTAACGTGACCTTAAGGTTATTGAAAGAGTGACCGGGGAGATGCACATGTTTTGAAATGGGCAGGTACGGCAACGTGTTAGCGTGAGATTTATGATTGTTAAATCTTAATCGGAGAGAGGGCCGTCTGTTTGTCCGATATACTGTTTGTTGCATACCGTACATTCAAGCATATAA
Source organism: Rhipicephalus appendiculatus (assembly GCA_030522465.1). Lineage (NCBI taxonomy): Eukaryota > Metazoa > Arthropoda > Arachnida > Ixodida > Ixodidae > Rhipicephalus > Rhipicephalus appendiculatus. The sequence continues at coordinate 79,990 of JALIZH010002630.1, forward strand.
ATTACGTTTTTTGTGTCACAGTCGAAGTCACCTTTAATATTTAAACGAAATTTTGAAGACGTACTGACGACCTGTTGGGAGGTACACATATGGGGGCATATCTTGCATCGCGGTTTGTGGCATGGATGACATCCGATGGCGTTTGGGCGATCAATCTTAAGGCAACGATGAAGATGATAGTATGTCGCGAAGGTTTCTAGCTCTGCGGTAAACGGCTCTGGGTGGTTCGGTGAAGATGTTTTTTCAGGTACTCACTTTGCATGAGAATGTTCTGGTGCTTGTTTAGTACAGCCGAAACACGTGGGACTGATGCACAATGGGTTAGCACTAAGTTTGTCTGGGATGGATGAGCAGGTGGCTTCGTGGAACAAAGAAGCGTTCTGCGGTCACGTGTGTCTGCGCGCTGGATCGCATCGTCAACTAACTGCGGCGGGTACTTTTGCTTCAACAAGGCGTTTTTAAGCGTTGCACATTTTTTTTTGAAAGTCGGATGGGTCAGAGCAGATTCTTTTGAAGCGTAATGCTTGACTGTACGGAATGCTGGTTTTGCAGTGTTTAACGTGACTGCTATCGAAATGCAAATATTGTTGTCGATCTGTCGGCTTTCTATACAGTGCAGTGGACAATTTGTCGTTTACGACGGAAATGGTCAGATCAAGAAAGTTGATAGTGGACGCAGAATACGTATGAGAAAATGATATTGAAAGGCGGGAATTGTTGAAATCATTTATGAATGAAAGAAGCTCCTGTTCACCATGTGGCCAAATAAGAAACACGTCATCAATGAAGCGTTTGCAATATCATTGCGAGGGCCGTTGATCGGTGCTGACGCAATGTGATTTCTGCCCAGTGCTCTGAATGTCAAAGTGAAGAAATTCAAAAAAGCGCGGGTAAACGGACGGGAGTAACTATGACTCTCTTGTCATACGGCGGGAGAAGTCCTATGGGGGGGAGAAGTCCTATCGCCACCTGCCCGTGGTTCCCCCTGCCGCCTTCCGTTTCGGCAAGTGATTTGCTTCGTGCTTTCACTGCAGTTATTGGGAGGCGTAACGGCGAAGGCAACTAGGACCGTTTGGCTGTAAAGCTGGTCCGCAATCGCTTGGCCTACCATGAAAAATGCTGGAAAAAGAAAGCGGCTGCCGACAGGCAGTTGCACCAAGTGCAAGACCCGGCCGGGTGTTTACCCGCTCTATGCGTGTACAGATGGAGCCCCCCGGTGCCTCCTGATGTGAGCACCGAATTTATTTGTGACGTCTGTGACAGAGCTTTCGCCACTAGGCGTGGACTAGGCGTCCACCAGACCCGCCAAGGGCACAAGAACAAGAATGAGGAGAGCAGGGCCACTAAGCCACCTGCAAAAACCAAGAAGAGTAGGAAAAATGACGCCCCCCCCGGTTCGAGGATGTGAAGGCATACCGGAAATACAGCAGTGTGATGACCAGAGGCCCCTAACTGATTCTCAAGTTGGTCACACCGACGAAATGCTGAGGGAAGCCTCCCAGGCACCTGGATGTGAAGGCAGTCTAGAGGAGCAAGAGGATCATGTGCCATCAGAGGTCCAGGTTCAAGGGACCTACTCTCCAGTCCCAGCTCCTGGAGTACTGGAAACGGCGGTGGCGCACTCACATGCCGACCATGCTTCAAAAGGGTCAGTCTGGGGTGGAAGAGCGGGCACCTCCGTAGCGCTAGCTCCCCCCTGTGCGGAACGCGGCGGCAGTGTGCGGGCCTGCCGGCGGCAACAGAGGGGCGTCAGTCTGGCGTAGTACGGGGGCACGGCCCAAGGACTGGCGGTCACTACCGCCTGGTCTGCTTTCGGACTCTGACTCCGATGAGGAGGTGGTACCTGTGTCTTACAGAGTGGCCACCGGGGATCATCCCCAGGATGCATCAAACACAAACGAAGGTTGCCTTGATAACGCATCAGTTGGGACAGGCAGCGCCAGTACGCAGCCAAGAATATCCTCTTCTCAAGAGATGCCAACTCACCACGTGTGCCCTGAATGTAATAGAGCCTTTGGCACCCTGATTGGGCTCAGTCAGCACAGAAGGCAAGCTCACGTGGAAGAGTATAATGCAGACATTGATGTACAGCGAACCAAGCCTAGATGGCACGATGAGGAAGAATATTTGATGGCCGTATATGAGGTGCAGCTGCGGCAGGAAAGGGTGTATAATCTCAACCAACGATTACACCAAAAGTTTCCAACTCGTACGTTCGATGCTATCAAGTCTCACCGTAGAGATGCAGGCTACCGGAAACTAGTGGAGGATCTTCAGAGGAACCAAAATCGGGAACCAGCAAACGGGCACAATGGGTATCAAGATGAATTGTCTAATAACGTGGACGCACAAGATGCCAGTCCTGTAGACAAGAGAACGGCGATCTGTGATGAGATTAGGAAGCTGACAGCCAAGCCTCCTCCAAAATCCTACCAGGCATACCGTCAGTGGGAGATAGCGAAACGCTTTTTAAGCGGAGAGCGTGTATCAATGGAACTGAATGCTTATTTA
>JALIZH010002630.1:87500-153541 GCA_030522465.1 Rhipicephalus appendiculatus
CTGATGACCCATATAACTGCGAGACATTCCTTTTCTGTAGCTGAATAATTTGACTCGGCTTTCGACTGAGTGCGGCTTGCGTAAGCAATAACCTTTTCTTCTCCCTTCTGCCACTGAATAAGAATAGCACCGAGGCCAACGTTACTGGCGTCCGTATGGATGTCTGTTTTGGCATCTTCATCAAAATGAGCAAGTATAGGTGGCGACTGCAAACGGCGTCGTAACTCACAGAAGGCATCTTCTTGCTCTCTCTGCCAAACGAACGGTACACCTTCCTTTGTAAGCCGTGTCAGTGGTTCGGCGATCTTGGAGAAGTTTTCAACGAAGCGCCTGTAGTAAGCACAAAGCCCTAGGAACCGTCTCATGGCCTTCTTGTCTCTTGGCTTTGGGAAGTTTTCAACCGCAGTGATCTTTTCAGGGTCTGGGCGGACACCGTCAGAACTAACGATGTGCCCGAGGAACCGAAGCTCACGAAATCCAAAGTGGCATTTTTCGGGTTTGATCGTAAGTTCAGCCGCGCGAATGGCATCCAGTACGGTTCTCAATCTCTGTACGTGCTGCTCGAAGGTAGTGGAAAAAACAACTACGTGATCAAGATAGACAAGGCATGACTGCCATTTGATCCCGGAGATCACAGTGTCCATCATCCTCTGAAAGGTAGCAGGAGCAGAACACAAACCAAAAGGGAGTACTTTGAACTCGTAGAGTCCGTCGGGGGGTCACAAATGCCGTCTTCTCACGATCTCTTTCGTCCACTTCGATTTGCCAGTATACACTTTTTTAAATCCAACGATGAAAAGAAGTGAGCGTTGCGTAATTTATCTAAGGTATCGTCGACTCGTGGAAGTGGGTAAACGTCTCGCTTCGTGACGAGGTTCAGTTTCCTGTAGTCAACACAAAACCGCAGGGTGTTGTCCTTTTTCATAACAAGTACTATCCGGTGATGCCCACGGGCTTTTAGATGCCTGTATTACGTCGTCCTTGAGCATCTCCTGTACTTGATTCTTTATCGCTTCCCTTTCTTTCGGAGCCACTCGGTATGGATGCTGACATACGGGTCTAACATGTCCTTCGACTACGATGCGGTGCTTTGCGACGGGAGTACGTCTGACTTTCGACGAAGTGGAAAAACACTTTGCGAATTCCTTGATCAAATCCACAATCTGGTGTTTCTGCGGGGATGACAGCTCTTGGTCAATGTCTATTGACTGAAGGATACTTCCTATTGTCGAGGAAACTGACGGTGCTTTATCTAGGGCGCAAACATCCGAGACTTGTACGTAGTCATGAAGGGATGCTATGGCTGTTCCCTTCGCCACATGCTGTACCTGGTTGCTAAAGTTGGTCAGAAGCACATCCGTACATCCGTCACGCAGGTTCACTAGACCTCTCGCCACGCATATTCTCTTTTCCAGGAGAAGTCCGATATTTCCATCAGCTAGTCCGGCATAGTCGCGGAAAACGTCGCTTTTCACAACAAATGTCACGCTGCTGCGTGGCGGCACGGTCACACCTTCGTCTACAATACGGAGAGGTGAAACGATTGGTTGCTCCGTATGACACATGGCGACAGCATTCTCTGTAGAGAAAGAAACTTGGGATTTTTGCAAGTGAATGATTGCACTGTTTGCTTGCAAGAAGTCCATGCCCGGAATAAGCTCACGGGAACATTCGGAGAGAACAATAAAGCTGTTGACGTACACGAGGCCTCTTAGTCCTATTCTCGCTGTGCACAATCCTACGGGGCTGACTAATACCCGTGCCACACGGGCAAAGAGAATGACATTCGGTAGTGAAGGCATTCAGTTCCCGAATGACATTTTTTTCGGCGGAGCTGCTACACGTCCAAAGTGAATGACATTTGACTCGATGATGTCGATCGCAATTTCTTCTGTAGTGAGCAATTGTAGAGTAGTAATAAAAAAAACAAACATGCGTTTACAAGCTCGATATACTTCCGAGAATAATTAAATGTAGACATAAGCATATTACGCCGCCGTTAGCTTAAGATCGTTGCTTCGTTTCACGACGTGGCAACCAACCGTAAAAAGAAAACAGCGTAAAAAGAAAATGGCGCCTGTCGCATTCAAAATACAGCGTCTACCAGCTGAAGATGTTCGTCGAGTGATTAGTGTAAATAAAAGACGCGAAAAGTTTGTTTCCAGCTGAATAGGATGTCATTTTATATAATTTAGGTATATCGCACTTCGTCAGCTGCACCGTCGAGAGTATGCATTTCTCAGTCGAATGAGTTCTGGCGAAGGCATTTGGTGACGAACGCCATTTGGGCGAATGCCATTTCGTTTGTCCGTGTGGCACCGCGCAAATGGCATTAAATCTGAAGGCATTAGGAAGTAAATGCCATTTTCTCTGCCCGTGTGGCACGGGTATTAGTGCCCTCCAGCCGTACGTATTTGAGGTCCGGACCAATGAGTGAGCACTTTCTTGAGCTTCTTTGCGAGCATGCTACTTATTACTGAGTAGTCTGCACCAGTGTCTATTAACGCAATAGCCTCGAAGTCGTGGATGGTGACTTGCAGTTCGGAAGTTACGTCGCCATTACTGCACTTATCCGTCATATCCGTTATTGCGTTACTGCTGTCATCTGGTCCGGTTAACGATGGAGGGTCTTCAGTTACTCGATAATCAGCGGCCTTGCCTCCACAGGTCGCTGGTCCTAGTTTTCCCGTCGCGGGCTTTGTGAACTACGCCTCGGGAAAATAGATGAAGGATGCGGACTCGGCGACCGATTGCGCATTGGTGCGGTCGACCGTGATTCATGTTGCTGAGTGTTCTGATAGGCATGGCGCGAAGATAAAAATTCTTCTATTTCGTAGGGGCGCTCACCGTTACGAGGGCATGGTGCGTTCACTGGGAAGCCACGTAGCCCCACTCGACGATAGTAGCATGCCCGATAAAGATGACCTGCCTCTCCACAGTGGTAGCAGAGGGGCCACCGGTTTGCAGTGCGCCATACATCACTTTTACGGGGTCTTGCTTCCGTCATGGGTGGTGGCGTACTGCGAAAAAATGTCGGGGGGCATAACGGGAGCTTGTGCAAAGTTCGTGCGTCCGAGGTCTTGTCGTACGACTTGCGCGTACGACAGCTGTGGTTGAGGTTCCGGTTGTGCGTGGTGCAGCACCTGAGACTGTGGTTGAAGAATTGCTTACCGCACTTCTTCACGTACAACGTCCGCGAGTGACGGCATCCCTGGAGGACCTTGGGTCAGTTGCAGTTTCTGCAGCTCCTCCCTTACGACAGCCCTCACCACTTCCCGTAGGACGTCGACGTTGCTTGGGAGGGTTGCTGACACCGCGCAAACTGAAGAGACGCCTAAGTCCCTGTTGTACAGTCGCACACGCTGCTGCAGTGTCTTCTCCATGGTCGTGGCCTCTGATCTGAACTCTGCCACAGTGCGCGGTGGATTACGCACCAGGCCTGCAAAAATCTCTTCCTTTAATCCGCGCATAAGGTGCCGCAACTTCTTTTCCTCGGCCATGTTCGGGTCGGCTCGGCGGAAGAGCCGCGACATGTCTTCAATGTACATGGCCACGCTCTCGTTGTTCCATTGGTTCCTCGCCTGAAGAGCGGCCTCTGCCTTCTCTTTGCGGTCCGTGTTCGGATAGGTAGCGATTAGCTCTCGTCGGAAATCGTCCCACGACAGCATTGACGCTTCGTGGTTCTCAAACCACGTACGTGCAGAATCTTGCAGAGCCACGTAAACGTAACGAAGTTTCCGGGCTTCGTCCCAACCATTCAAACTGGCAACGCGCTCGAATCCCTCGAGCCAGTCCTCGGCATCTTCGAAAGTGTCCCCATGGAAGACCTCTGGTGTCCGGGGTGAATCCACGACGAGGTGAGATGGAGATGGCGTCGACTGGGCGGCCATCGTAGTAGCGCTTGTGCTTGCGGTCTCCACGGGTCCTGAATCGACGAGGGGGCCCAAACTCGGGCTGCTCACCACGGAGGCGGCGACTCGTGCGTTGGTGGACAGGCGTTAATTCCGCTGGCTCCAATCTTCTGGGATCTGGGCTACGCTCCCTAGCCGGTAGTGGGCTTGGAATCATACCCAGCACCTCCACCAGATGTTACCAATGAATATAGCGCCTGCTACTATAAAAAGTATTTATTTGGGGCGAACCTGTGCCCGAAAACTCAGAAACTGAATTGCTGGCAAGAATGCCCCTCGCTAGCTATTCCGAACTTCGTCGCTCTCTTCTTCCACACCCATGGGGTCTCGTGCCGGTCCGTGGCGTAGCATGTTGGCGCGCGCGCAGGCCCGCGTTACATGGCGCCCTTTGCTTGTCAGTTGTGCGGCGTATTTTACAAACGCAGTACACTGCAAAAAAAGACCGTTATTTTTACGCACAATATAGCGTAAAAAATGCGGTTTCACCACCGTAAACGTAAACAACGGTAATCTCACTGTATACCATGCCACGCGCATGTGCAGTGACTTCTGTGAGTGAGAAGGGAAAGCGTTGCGGCGTCATGCGCTCTCCCCTGGTTCCCCGCCGCCCAATAGACGCGCGTGCAAGCTGCGACGAACGCTTGGCGCGCCTGCGCACCTTGTGTTATGGTCCGCGCGAGAAACCGGGCATGCGCAGAGTGGCGCAGGTATGGCAAGGAGCAGCCCGCTCGGCGCCCGATGCGTCACCAGGATCGCCATTTTTGAAGAAGGCTCCGCAATCGGTGCTGATTTGGAAGTTGTTGGGCCACGTTTTGTTGAACGGCTGCAGGTACGTCGCATTCTTTTCTCAAAACTTATCGCGCAGTGATGAATGCGGATGACACGTGTGCTATTGAAGTGTCAGAATGCCATTTCGTTTAAGGTTGTAGCGCTGTGTGTTCACAAACTTGTTCAAACTAGGTATTTGTTATCTTTGGCGTTCGGAATGTGACGTCGTTGTTTTAAAATTGCACTGGAGCTTGAAGCGATACCATGGTCGTGGAATCAGTGTTCTGCTTCTTTAAAGTTGCGTGATATTTTTGTCTTTCAGCGGCATATAGTCAAGTTTAACGGTGTGCTGTGTGCCATTGAGGGTGATTTGGGTTGCCATGTGTGCGCGCTTTTTCTGCGCAACGCTTCGGGTTCACGCAGTTTCGTTCGCAAACCTTTTCCTTGGATTGCGTTGGCGCTCCGAATGAGCCGCCGTAGCCTTGTTCTGCCGCCTGAAACGGTACCAGTTGCGGAAGAATTTTTTTTATGTCGTTGAAGTAGTGTAGTATTTGTTGCTTCATTCTGCTTAGTTAGGTTTAAGGTGGAACCACATAGCGCGTTTTCAGGCCAGATTGACGCGCGGCTGGTGGGACGCGCGCGTCTTTTTGACGAACGCCCATACGAAATCGAGCCGCCGCGTCCCGCATGAAGGCTGTTTCAAATGCCGCGATTACAGCGAAAAAAATCGCTCCCTTCGCTGTATTCGCTGTGTTCGCAACCGCCGCTAATGGCGGTTTCGTTTCACGTGGGCTGCGAACGGTCTGCGATTTTCGCTCTGCGACTGGCGCGGCGAGAAACATTGCTTGCTGCCTTTCTTTGTGGCAGAAACTGCACAAATTTTCAAACGTAATGTAAAGATATGTGCATTATGATATTATTAAGTTTTCATTAACGGTAACGAAGAGCACGCGTATTTTTTCATTTAAGAACACTTTCCAATCTAAATTAATTTTAAAGTGCGCAACAACGGCCATCACTAATACAAACACGTCGACGCAATTTTAACGGCTTGGCCGGCGCGGCACTATTTTGACGGGTACCGACCGAAAAATCGCACCGCCGCTGCGAACAAAGCGAAAAATTTCCAACATGTTGGTCGCTGACCGCTGCGGCGAGAGCGAACGGCCCCTTTATTCGCTGCGAGCGAATTCGCAGCTTGAAAATCGCTGCGTTTTTTGCCATGTGAAACGACCTTGACTCGTTTTCAGACGCGATTCACGCGCACCTAGAGGGACGCGCGCGTCTTTTTGACGAAAGCCATCGCAAAAAAATTGAAGGACACTTTGTAAATTCCAGACTGTGCTCGGTGAACGCCTGTGCCCATTGAGACGGGGTCAGTCCGGTCGCTTAGAATGGAACGCAATGCACGCGTCTCCCGTCTTGCATGATTGAACACGCTGGGCAGAGCGACGCTACGCAAGCAAAGCGCGAGCGCTGTAGAGTTCGACGCGAGGCACGAGCGACGCGACTGGCGTCCGTTGGCTCGCCCCGGCGGCCACCTGGCACCGTGCCAAGGCACGGACGGACGTGAGCATGAGACATTAAAGGCTTTCGCCTTAGAATCGCGCCACGGCGTCTTCCTACTCGGAGTACCCGATCAAAAATCCCAGCAGAGGGGGTCTGCTGGACCTGCAGGATATCTTACCGGCAGTCTGCTGGACCTGCAGGATGTCTTGCTGGAGTTAAAGAATTTTTACCGGCAATGTCCCGGTACCCGCAGGCCTTTGCATGCAGTTTGCTGGTAACCTTCCAGTACCAGCACGTCTCTGGACCCACGTTCTGCAGTTTGTACTGGCAACGTTCAGTGACCAGCAGGTCTTTGCATGATGTTCGAATGTTGCTACGGGGAACCGTTTGCTGGAACAGTTTGTGTCTTGCGGGAAGCATGGCCTGTTGGCGAGTTGCCTTCAAGACAGCCCGGTCAACCGGCAGCCACAAAGATGGCCCCTGCGGGCATCTGGATATCGCGCCTGTTTGAGCATACATTTAACAGTGCTATGATTTATCTATCTCTCACGCTTCCATCTTTGGTATTATTTTGCTCCCATTGTGATCCGCGCAAACATATGTGTGACTGAAATGATTAGGTGATCCACCGCGTGATAAGGAAAACTCCGTGTGGCAATCGGCTCTGCGCTCTTATTCATTTGCATCATGCAAACACCGCCACATATAAAGGTATACATACTTATATTTTCTACGTCGTCATCGGGGTTATTTCGCATTGAAGTTCACGAAGCCCGCGGTGCTTCGAAAACGTCGCTTCAGAGGAAAAGCCTGTCGTGAACTCTCGCGCCGCTCTGCATGGTGACTTCGCTAGCCGACCGACCGTGCCGCTGCGGCCGTCGGCGTTAAATACTGTGAGGATTTACGGGCTACAACAATGAAAGCACTATGAAGCTCGCCGAAGGGACACAGAGGTTAGCCTTTGGCATAGCTTAGCGGCTCAGCACAGCGCGTTGCTCAAAGACACATCGATCGAAGTGAGGCGGCCTCTGCAGGGAAACAGCTGATTGTAACCAGAACAGGACCTTCAAGCTATATTATTTATACCAAATAGTGGAGCACATGACAGGCTGTCCAATAATTGACTCAGCGTGTAAATAATAATGGCATTGCGGAAACGGCGGCGGGCGAGATCACATGAATGCTGCTCCCGACGCGGATAGTAGCGTACGTGTACTGCTAAATTTCTGTCGAGCAAAATAATAACGATAATATCCCCGGTTTAACGTCCCAAAACCACGATATGATTATAAGGGACGCCGTAGTCCATGGAGGACTCCGAAAATTTCGATCATGTGGTGTTCTTTAACGTGCAATCGCACAGTATGCAGGCGAAATGCAACTGCCGCGGCCGGGATCGAACAGTCGAGTCAAAGGTGTGTTAAAAGCGCACACGCATCAAGCGTACACGCTCTTATCTATGCGTGATGATACTTTATCGGTGTTCCTACGGCATCGCCGAGTGCCCGCGGCGTGTGATAGCTACGCGCTATCATGCTACGAGCAGCTTTTGTCACGTAGACAAACCCGTTCAGTTTATAGATTGAATGCTTTGCTAGCGTTCTGGGTTAAGCATTGTATCCCTGGAATCATTATTATTTTTTTTTCGGGAATGCGACGCCGTAGTAATGCGGCTTTCAGTTTGCACAGTATCGACATATCATGCACTGCATAGCATACGGCGCGTGCGTATAGCGTTATTTGTTTTTGGAATTATTTGTTCACAAACTGACCTATACTGTCCCTCAATCGGTATGTCAAGCGTGCGCGTAGGCTAGATATTGTATGGAATGCATGCAACCAGCAGTTATTTTTTGAATTCCTAGTTGTCGCCAAATACAACAAAGTGCAAGAATATATATCTCAGCACTGGCGTAGCCTGGGGTGGGGGATGGATGGTTCAACACCCCACCCCACCCGCTTCCGAAAATTTTCTCTTTCGCTTGTATGTATTTACAGGCGCACATACAAACGCAGGCATGAACGAACATGCATGCATAAAGGGTACGTATACACCCTACCTTGGCCCCCCGAAAAACATTTGTGCCTATGCTAGTGTGGCTCAGTATTTTTACGTCCATAGGTCGGCAAAACTTATGGAGCTCACTCAGACTCACTCATGAAATATATTTTGCGCTTAGGAATCACTCGGACTCGGACTCACCAAATTTTTTGTGAGCAGGACTCACTCGGACTCACACTCACGATAATTCTCTTCAACCGAACTCACTCGGACTCAAACTCACCAAAACATTACTCACCCGGACTCATTGGCGCAGCCAGGGGGTGGCACACTGGGCCCTTGCCCACCCCCCCTTGAAATTGTTTTTCGCTATGGTATATAGAGCACGAAATGGCGCCCGACCACATCTGCCTGCCCAGCCCCCACTCTAAATAAAGGAGGTGCGCGCCTCAGAAAAAAATTTCTGCTTACGCCCCTGCCCGGACTCATTCAGACTCAGACTCACAGCTTGACCGGAGTCTGAGTGAGTCAACTCATGAGTCCGTTAACCTAGAATTAGCTTCTTCAGCCATAGTGTCAACGCTCTTTAACACCAATAACTCACATAAGTGGTGCTCTTCTTGGCACCTTTTGATTTAGTACCTTCGAATACGAGTTATGAGTGCTCGCAAACCAAAAGGTCAGTTTTCTTGAAAGACATAACAACACAAGGTTAGGAACTTCCCTGGAAGAGTTGGCGTAGGGGTGGGGGTCAAGGTACCCCCTACGTAATTCCTGCCTCTGAACAATAAATATTGAAATGGTGTACGAACGACACTGCTTTGGAACACGTGTGAGTAGACGTGAGTATATACTTGAATCCAGATAAGGCTGATAGTAAGGCGGAAGAAGAGTAGATTGCACCATAGGTCTGCGAAAAAAAGTGGAACTCACTCAGACTCACTCAAGAAATACATCTTGCTTTTTGGACTCACTCGGACTCAGACTGACCAAAATTTTCCTGAGCCAAACTCACTCGGACTCACACTCGCGAAAATTTTCTTCAGCCGGACTCACTCGGACATAAATTCACCATAAGATTACTCGCACGGACTCACTCAGACTCAGACTCATGGCTCAATCCGAGTCTGAAAAAAGAGACCTAGTGAGTCGACTCATAAGTGAGTTCGCCGACCTATGCTTACGTCAAGCTGTGTCAGGTGGACTACAATGAATGAAATAAAAACACCAGTAAAGAAAATAAATACCTGTAGTGAAATAGCAGTTAATGCATGGCAAGAACAGTACAAAGCCAAGACACAACTTACATTACAAAGCCTTAATTAGAGCTGTATAATGGTCAATTCACAGAAAAAATGGTTTCGTTACAACTGTGGTGCACGATATGATAGTATCTAATGTGATTGATCTTGTCCCATGCCCAATCTGTGCAAAAATATTGCTGATTGTCATGAAATTGTGAATGTATGCAGCACGTGTCAGCTAGGGTTTCGCAGCCTCTGCATTTGGAAGTTTTGGGGTTCATAAAGGTCCCTTGTATTTCGGGTCAACATTTTGATACCCTACACTACACACCTAAAATGTTCGGTGTTACAGTGCCTGTATACACAGCTGTCAAGGGTTCGATAGACTACATAATCGGAAGGTGGACAGTTTGAGTTCTTACACATTTGGTGTAATATGTTATGGGTTTTGCTTCAGAGGCAGGTTCGATACCCTTGACCTGGAGGCTTGAAAGGTTCTGAGATCGAGCGTTTGGTAGGTTCTCAGGTCGAGCGTTTGGTACTATACACTCTGGAAAGTTTGGTGTTAGAGTGCCTGAGTGCTTTAAAAGAGGAGGGTATGATTGCCTACACGCTGAGACGATTGAAGGTTCAATACACAGACATATTTGTAAGGTTCGGAGGCTCGAGTCTTCCTATGATGCGGAGGTCAGGTGGTTGATACGCTACACACTGGAAGGTTCAGTGTTCAGGTTCCTTTATACTTCAGAGGTCAAGGATTGAGAGCTCGAGGGGATCGATACGCTACATGCTTTGAAGGTTTGGTCTTGTTCCTCGATATCTTGCAGGTCAAGGTTTTGACACCCTAAATGCTTGGAAGGTTTTGTGTTCAAGTCTAACACATTTACCATAAGCCACAGGTTTTACTTAGAAGGTCAGGGTTTCAATACCCTATGCTCCTGAAGTGATTGGGGTTTGGGTTGCAATATATTTAGTTTGAAAGTTCATAGAGGGTTCCGTATTTACACACGTGGGAAGATCAGGGTTTGAGTTCTGTAAACATTGTAGGTCGAGGGTTCTGTACCGGGTATATGCTCAAAAGGATGGGGGTTCATGCCCTAGCACATTTAGTAAGTCATTGGTTCGAGTTGTTGCTCACTATATACCACCAAGTGTTTCCCATGTATTTACTATCAAGCCCTATTCCTATGGGAAAAGCACAACCTCACAGACAGAAGAATATCCTTGGGAAGTAGCCAGGGAATGCTCACGCATTAACCGATTCGTTTTGTCATCTCCCACAGTATGCATTATCAAGGAGGCAAACCCACTTGGGCTAAATTTAGTCATGTTTCTTTGAACACATAGAAAAGAAGTTAGGATTGAAGTTTCCTGCAAATAATACTACTCCAATCATCTGTATAAACAGCTTTGAAGTAGCACTGCAAGACAGCAATGCTGTGCTTTGCATGTAAACAAAAAGGAAATAGCCACGAGCCAACAAAAGCCGAAGAAACAGTGACACAGGTGTTTGTATTTTGAGGTAGGTCATCTTAACTCATCTTAACTGCAAATAAATGAAGCAAGAACTCTGCGGATGTGGTTGGAGTGGGCTGTAAGGTTACGAGGGATTTTACTTGTGTTGCATGGTATCTGTGGGAGGTGTTCCTATTTGTTATAGGCAAGAGATCTCTATTACAGAAAATAAAAGTGTGTATTATTTGGTGCAACAAAAGTATGTACCTTTTGTAGCAACAAAAACATTTTTCTTCCTTCAAGGATTGGCTTACCAGAAGCTTTATGAGGTAGGCTGTAATTTACGTGCCCTGGAGGTAGGTGAACAAAGTTTTTTAGCTGCCGTTCAGTACACAGCACAAAATTAACAGTTAAACATATGTAGCCACACGTTTTTAACACTGGCATTGAAGAGCAGTTCCCTTTGCCGTAACAAGATCATAAATATTCTTTTCGTTTAATCATAGCTATGTGGTTTCGAGCTATTCTGGTATTCTTACTATTAAACCACCAATGACATCAATAACAGGAGACAGATTCCTGTAAGCTTTGCAAACTGGAAAGATTCACTTGGAAAGATGCACTTAAAACAGGCACTTTCCCTTTGACAGTATTAGGCAGTATTGCCACTGTACTATGTATTGCATATGGTCAGAGGCATGTTAATGTCACTTGCTTTAGCTACACTAATGTGCTTCCTCAAGGACCACATGAAATGCATTTCAGAGGTCACACCATAAGGTAGACAATATGTACATGGGTCATAAACTACTGTACCTGAGTGTTCTGTACACGTTGGCATCTTAACTTTTCTAAGACACTGGGCTTGATAAAATATACATTTCCTGCATGTTGTGCCATGCTTGTGCACGGCGTCATATCTACGTATGTCTCAGGAGATGTCTGCAGTTTTTGTTAAAGAGCTTCTATATTTTCCATTTAGTCGCACAAAAAAGTGTACTATTGCACTCATGTGTTTCTGTATTCCAGCCATAGAGTGGGAAATTGTGAACTTACGTCCATACAAGAGCAAGCCCACCGCTTTCACCAAGAATGACTGGTGTTGCACTTTTGATGTCACTACTGTAAATACGTCTATCTACAGGTTATGTAGTCGATTGAAGTGTCTCATTTCCTAACAAATTGTGGTACATGTGTGCCAATAACGATGCATGCTGTTCCAATCACCAGTGACGAATAACATACCTGGGTCAAACTGTGGCATAGCGCTAACTCGCATAGACGAGGAAGGGACTACAGGACAAGTGCTAACTTTCAACTGATTATCCTGTTGTTTGTTCCTCATCTGTGTGGGTTGGCTGTATGCCACACTGTGACACACATAGGCGTGCGCACGGGGGGGGGGGCAAGGGAGCGAGAAGGGGGGGCGCGAAGTCAGCCCTATACATTGTAGGGGGCGCGATATGGGGGGCACAAAATCAGCCCCATACATTGACATAATAGGGAGGGGGGGCACTGCGACGAACCTTCGCCCCCCCTGAAGGGGAACCCTGCGACGCTTATGGGGACACAAATAACCAACTAGCCCAAAAAGCCACGTTGACAAACATACTTGTGCTTGCGTCATCATTTGGAAGCTCGCTCTTGAAGATCCCAAACTTGTAGAAATTCGGTGGCTTACACCGCTAGCACTAATGTGAACGCCACGATTTGATTTATCGCTCTTGATGCATGACATATCATGTAGCCAACTTTGAAACATGGAAGTGTGAACGAAATTTACCACTGAGCTCAACCTTTCTCAAGTTTCATGACTCTTTCAGCATGTTAATATACTTCTGAAACTACATAGGTACGCAGCGAGAGACAGAGGGAGAAAAAAAAAGACAAAAGAACTATCGAGGGACCAACCAGATAGCACTGATTTGTTGCCCCACATGGCTGGAGGAGAAAGTGGGCAGAAAAAGAATAAGGAAATATTGAATGAAAGAACAAGTGATGTGTGCAGGCATACCTTACAGCATTCATCACAGACTGACAAACTCTCACAGAGCTAGGTTCTTTTGAAAAATTGCAATTGATAGTGCTCTTACATGATGCTTGAGATGTACACATTTGCATGTTGTATGACAAAAAAGGCCCCTTTCTAAATAAGGAGTTTGGAGGAGCAACAAATGATTTATTAGAATGTAGATCATTGGCTACAAGGAAACACGTACATGTGTAACACAAAGAGTGTGACAGAGTAAAGGCTGTTTACATGCACAATTTGATGCATGCATTGAGAGAGTTTAGTGAATCAGCTGGCCTCTGAATGAGGAAGCATGGAAGAACCAGCTACAATATTGAAAAACGTGCAACACTATATCGCAAAAGCCCCAATAGCCTCGAGCCTTTACGCAAGCCTCGAGCCTTCTCTCTCCCATACAATTAACCGCAGTGGTTCATTGTAGTAATAGCAAAATTGTGCTATTGTGTTATGGCAATAAAATTTTAATGCAAAGTAATGCAAAAGTAATTGATTACATTTCTTTAATTGCTCAGTTAGTTTTCTGGGGCTGTAATTGACTGCAATTTGAAGGAAGTAATTGTAATTGGTTACTTATTTTCTGTAACGTGTACAAGTGTGGTATGAACACCTCTCAACAAAATTCAAAATTCCCCCATCATTGGTTCTTACGCTCCATTTTCTGAGTTCTTTGCTTGCATTCAATTCGGCACCCTTTGCATTACATAGGACACAGCTTTCCTCTAAACTGATGTCTTTATTATGTCGCATCGGTAGTCCCCTGACCCGATTTAAATTATCAATTTAACAACCTTGATTTCCTTTGTGGAGTTCAATCGTCCAGATATTTAGCTGCAGTCATTTTCCAGATATATTGCCGATTAGCCAATTTCTATCTCTTGACATTGTGCACCTTGTTTTCTGGTTTAATTCGATCACTTGCTGCATTCCTTATTATTATTTTTTTTTGTAATATCTTAAACTGAATTGTGGCACAAAAAAAATAAAGTAAACTATTTTCAAGCTGAGTACCACAATGCGTTTCCTTTCCTTTTTTGCGAGTGCGATCGAGTGTGTAGCCCGATAAAACTTAGAGACAGCAGTGTAATAACTAGTTCAACAAAAAAAAAAGGTGAAAAAAATTGAGTGGATGCTCCAACCAACGACAGGCAAAGTCACAAGAGTGGCGCTATATGCCACAAACCAATTGGCAAATGCAGCCTTAATATAAATAAAACTTCACTCAACACATTTGCCGTTTTCGAGCACGACATGCGATTGTATTCATTATTGTGAGCACAAATTTGGCGATCGTATCTCGCCTGGCGATGCCCGCTTTTCTCGTCTTTTTTCACAGTCGGTTGTCGTGAAACCACGAAGCTTCATCACTGCAGCTACTCGCTTTTTGGTGAAGCTGTTGCAGTTGAAAATAAATCCAGAGTAGCTCAGGCACCAGCTTGAGCAGCTGAAGCTTGTTCCTCAAGGTTCTTTTGCGATTTAGTCGGTCGTCGCGCGAAATCAGAGTGCTACGTGCGCCGTCAGTGTTCCACTCTAATTTGAGACGCACTAGTCGCTATCTTGCTCGATCGCTAATTCAGCATGGGACATCGGCCAATTGCCTAACTAAGAATTCCATGGCACATACAGGCCAGTGTCGTTACGCAGCGGCCAAACCAGCTGATCACGAAAGTTTGCTTCCTTTTGCTTCGATGCAACGAAATGCCTGTCTCGTGTAAAAGCGTTACTACTTTGTACTCGTCCCGTGATTCATTGAGAACGTGCATACGATACAACTAATGTAGAGCTTTGCTTCGAAGTAAAACGTCACACAGAGAAACGTCAAGCCGCACTCCTGCGTCCGTGCTGGCAGAAACCTGTCGTCTGCTAGAACAAAAAAAATAAAAATAAAAAAAATCCGCGTAAACTTGCTACAAGATAACTTGGATTGAGCCGTATAAATTATTCTTCAAGATAAATAGACCTTGATATATCTTTTTTTTTATTTTGTTAAATAACGTGCATGTAGTCATGTAGTGCTTAATTTTGAAAACGTTTTTTTTTTTCAAGAAAACAACAACGTAAGCCACAGCCATCCACAGCCAAAGCCAAATGTTATTTCTTTTTGTTCAGCGCAGCGACTTGCGTCCACAGTAACATCAACGGAAAAAGTTATAGATAGGTGGTGTGTGGTTATAGTTTCGAGTGAGAAATCCCCGTGCTTCGTTAGTGCGATGCTTAAAGATTGTGCGCGATTTCCGCGGTTCTTGGAGCACCGGTCAAGTTCGAGTCGTTCGAGGAATCAACGGAATTAGCCTCCGCATGTGGTGGCCGACCTCCATGGCTGACAGTTTGAGAAATTAAGGGTAAGTGGCTCATGAGATTGTTCACTGTGTGCAACTTAGCGCAAGGCTGTGTTACCGCACTCGGACGATGTGTCGTAGAGACGCAGCCTTACGCACCTTTGTGAGTGACGAACATAATCGAGAGTTTTAGAATACCGTACGCAAAGCTTGCGGGCGTTGTGGATGTCACCAAACTGGAGCCCGCAACAGGTTGGCGTACGATGCATGCGCAACGCTAGCGCAAAGCTTTTGCATACGCTATTTTAAAACTCTCTAATGAGCAGGACCACTGCGCCTTGACGCGGCCTTACGGGAGTAAATTTGTGACGACTGCGAGATTGTTATGTGCATTGTAGCGGGCAGGACTCAGACGGCACTTGTGTTTCATCGTTGTTGAACAGTGCAACGCCGTTTACTGTTTGTCAGCATCGTGCTCACGTTCGTGTGGGATAAAACTTGTAAATTGGCTCATTCCAGCTTACCTAGCATCGAATTGGTGATAAGGTGGAATAGACTCTGGCTTGAGCTAAGGTCCCTAGATAAAACAAGTTTCCAAGGTAGCGACACCCTCCCTTTTCCTCCTCGATTTGCCTGGAGCACCCCCTAGAAGGTTCAAAACGCGCATAAAAAAGGGAATGTTTCTGTTGAGTTATTGCGACGAATAGAAGCAATTATATTTTAATAGAAGGAAATGAGGTAAAGAATAAGCGGTTATTTAGTTGAGGGAAAAAAGTACAGCATAAAAAGAAGTATGACGTGAGTTTACCAAGTGGCAACGTCGGGCAAGTTTTATATTTGGCACCGCTAGCCATGGCGCCTCGAATCCTACGTAGTACTGTTCGTCCAGTTCTCTGAATGCAGTGTTTTGCTCATGCATATGAGGGAAAACCCCGGCCATGCTGGAACGAACGCGTGATTAGCAGCACTTTGATTGCAGTTTTCCGGGAAAATACGTCCATTTTCGCAGTCATGATGCCAGGTAATTGTGGTGCATGACATATTATCTGGGTCACTAAGGAAGAGACTGCGACATTGCAACACGGGTGCACGCAACTTCACCAAAAGTGAGAGTTCTACCAGTGAGATGTCCCGAAGCATCGCGTTTTAGCTTCTTTATGCCGCGTTCTAGAAAAAGTGGCTCGGACTGGTCTGGTGTGAAATGTTCCTGAAAATGGATTCATTAAACACAACAGCTATATTCAATTGTGCTTGCATACGCACAAATATTTGTAACAACGGGCACGCACTAGACGCATACTAGACGCGCTCCTGGCGTTTCAACAAAAACTGACATCGCAGAGCAGCGTCGACGCACTTCAACGGCGTTGCAAAAAAGCCTTCGCGTGAAATTTCGGTACCTACACTTCACGGCATGCACCATTTCGGATACCACGAGATTTTTGAAGAGAGGGAAACCGTCTTCTGTTATTTTACTGCAGCAGACAGCACAGCAGCCCAGTATTGTTCAAAAACTGGGATTTTGCACCAAACATGCACCGCGAAGCAATCTTGACCGACTTGGCGCCAACTAGAACGCTCCTTCTCTACAGCTGATGTCTTGGCTACGATTTTGTCTTTTGTCACGGCAAGAATCCGACCGGGACCATATGTGCATGCGTATTCGTTTTGAACCTTTTACATAGTAATAAATATCACCACTAGCCATTTGCAACATCACGTGCGAGGCATGCACTAATGAGAGACGCGCATGACGGAGAAAAGGAGGAGTAAGCGAGAGAGTGAGGAGGACGGCGCAGAGAACAATGAGTGTCGCTACCTTGGAAACTTGTTTTATCTAGGTACCTTAGCTTGAGCTAGTTAAATGAGATGTGCTCATTCGTGCCGTGACAGCTGCTTGGCATCTCTATTTAGTTTGCATGCACATGCTTGGTGAGTAAAGGAAGCAAATGGCAGCTCAGGAATGAAAGAAAACATGGCAATGCTTCTTGAAGCTGGTGCCTTCTGCCTCAAATTTATCGACCCATCATCGTGTACTGTGTTGCCCGCTAAGCTTGTGTTTCGGTTTATATTTGTGCCCTGGCACTTCAACAGCAATGTATTCTGGAATGTGTTGCCCTGTTTCAAAGATGAACTCGCAATTTTTTAGCAGGCGTGACTGAACAAGCAACTGATCGCAATAATAAAGACAAAACATATCTGATGCTTTGGCTTTCAGCATTGGATGACACAAAGTGATTGCTCATTTCATCATTTATTATTTAATGTCTAGATAGTGGGCAAGTAGCAAGCATGAGTACAGATCGAAGCAGGCAGTCAAGTCTGCATGTTGCTTCTTAACCACAATAAACAGGCAGTTACCAATACAATAATTAGTCCTAGGATGTACGTGCAAAGCAGGAATAATGTGTCATATTTCGCTCTGACATAGCATGCGCCAAACAAATGCAAATGTCTCAGCCTTGCAGATTATAAGGTGATTTCATATAGAACTACGTTTTGCTTAGTAAGTATGTGGCTCGCTTATACGTCACAGCTCCCACCCTGCTGCAAGCAACTTGTGAGGGTGAGTATAGTTGTTTGGTCTGAAGTGAATGATAGCACATGCGGCATGGACCAAGAGCGCACAACACAATCGCTGACTAACAATGGTTTTCTTTATTGTACCAAAGCAACATATGCAAACAAAAACGGCCTGCCCCACAGGACAAGACCACGGAATAAAATGTAAACAAAGATGATGAAAGCATCTTTTTAGTCGAGATTAAAACCTTTGTAATCTCGAGACACACCTAAAAAGCACCTTCTAGGTATGTGATTTCCCTTTTCCTTAGTGTTATCGGAGCTGTGTTCTTGCATGAAGAACCTTTTTTTTTTTGTAGGGAGCCATGAAGAGAGTTTGCGAGCACATGGCGACATTCGCCGCACATTACATTCACAATCACGCCGCTTACCGCGCCATCGATGCCGAGAGCAACACGGCATCACACTGTGAAGTGAACCTGAACAGCGACTGCATATTCAGCAGACTTCTAAGTGAGCACAAACATGCGTGACTCACCTAGCGTGCAAGTTAATGGTGTCGTAAATGATGTCACTGAGCACACACACCTCCTTACTTAGCAAACACACCTGTGGCATGAAATGAGACTGAGGGAGCCATGAAGAGAGTTCGCGAGCGCATGGTGACATTCGCCGCACATACATTGACAACCATGCTGCTCACCACGCAATTCATTCATAACCATCGATGACTCGATATCACTTTTAATATCCTCTTAAAAAAAACACACCCATATATCCCAGTTGAGGCGAGCGTAACACAGCATAGAGGCGGAAAGATCATTCTCGTCTCCATGCACGCTTCTAATGCGCTGGACAGCCTGGAAGAGAAATAGCCGCCACCGCTCAATGTTGCCCGCGTGCAGGCTACCTTTGCGGTACTCTGAAATTTTTCCAGTGATTCTACCTCCAATAGGTCTTCTAATAGCACAGTGGGGAAGCCCGCACCAGTCAGTTTTCTTATTTGAGTGTTGAAACTTTATTCAACTGTGTGATGACACAACTTTAAGAGGGTGTTCTTCAGGCCAGCAGATCCTATTTCGCACATGATGAGTGTTCTGTGGGAGGAACTGAAAGGAAGTAGACCTTTTTCTGTGCTTTGAGCATACTGCTGACAGTCGCGGTCGTTGAGGAAGGCTAGGCTGGTGTCAAGCAGTCTTACCTTGTCTTCGAGAGAACTCGAGAGCAAATTATGCTTTGCTTGCCAGTCTTCGGAATCTTGCTTGTGAGTGTAAAGTTGTCCAACACCCGTGTTTCAAAGAATGGCGAGCTAAGGTTCTGTAACAGCATCACTGTCCAAAAGGAGGATAACGGTGGCTCGTGGGGAACAGATCGCAGCCTGAAGAAAAGTGATGCAGGTGCGTGGCTCAACACACAGGCAGCCTGTGCGACGCTTTTTCTGGCTCTCATTCTGCCGACGAAGACATGGGGATCATGACGAAGAAAGGATGCGGTCATTTAGAAAGGTTAGGCTTGTGTCAAGAAAATCCTGCTACATTTTCTTGACAACAGCCTAACATTTCTCAACTACCACTGTTAGCAGTATGCTCCACGGTTTAAAAAAAATGCCTACTTCCCGGCAGTTCCAGCCCCTCAAAACTCATCAAGCGAAAAATAAGATCCGCTTCCTGGAGAATACCCGATCAAAGTTGTGTCATCACATGGTTGAGTCGAGTTACAAGACTGAAATAAAAAGATTTACTGATGCTGGCTTCCCCACCAAGCTTCTAGGAGAACTTGCAGAGGTGCTGTTGAACTCCATACCAGAATGCACTACAAGCCAGACAGGATTCATGTGACTGGACCACGATAAGTGGCATCCCCTATGTAGATGGTGTATCACACGGGATGAAGAAGGTTGCAATGCGCATCAGATTTTCCATCGCTTTTGGGTACCTAACAAGTTTGACTAAAACCCCGAACTTCGGAATAGCGAAGGGCCCACAAAGGCCGTCTGCAGCTCGAAACACACGCATATGATTACGAAGTGTACTGAGGATGTTGTGTATGAGGTTTCATTGTCCTGTAGAAAAACATACTTTGGCAAGAACGGTCGATGCTTCCACATGCAACTCCAGAGAACTCGAGAGCAATCTTTGCCAGAAACAGGGAAGCAATTTGGCTCGTCATTATGCAGCCTGCTGGTGCTCACCAGAATTTCACACATGTAGGCATGTAGGGTCTTGGGCAGACATCATCAAAAAAAGCGTGCATCACAGAGGAAGCATACATACATTATTCAAAAAAAAGGGTTCATCATGTGTCAGTAATCTTCAAGTAAACAGGAAATCAAGTGCCTAAAAGGTGCTTCTTAGACGTGTCTTGAGATTAGAAAGGTTTTAATCACGACTTCGACGACACGTTCATTATATTTGTTTAGATTTGACTTTCTAGTCTCGTGCATGGAAGGCAGGCAGGTTTTTCTTGTTTGTTTCTACATATTGCCTTGGTGCCATGAATGAAAACGTTGTTAGCCGGCACTCATGTTGTCTTTCCCTCTTCGTCTGTGTCGTATGTGCTGTCATTTTTAGACAATGCAACACCAACCAGCCAAACATTGTTTCCCTTTGCAGTGCGGTTGTCAATAGTGAAACACAAGGAAAAATAATTAAACTGCTTATATTACAATACAGTCATTGTAAGTGAAATGTCATAGCCCAAAATTTGACCACAAGTGATTCCATTGTAAAAAATTGAGCTAGAAGGTAACTGTGTAGAAGCGATTTTAGGGAAGTATTTTCAGAATTAATGCGATAGCAATAAATTGCAATGTCATGTGAAGAACGGTAGGCAGCTCTAAACTTGCATTGCACTCTTCAAGCAGAAAGGGCGCACGAAAAGAGCATTCACAGGATAAGCACGAACTAACAAATGCCTTCAGTAGAAAATAGCGCTACAAGACAGGACGAAGAAAGGACACAAACCACGGTGCTGACTAACAACCAAATGTGCTTTATTCTACCAGTTCGCATATATATACTCCGCCACAATGTCAAGAAAACAGAAAAGCAAAACAACAAAAAAACGATGATCAGCCTGCGCAGAGGCAATAGAAACGCTCAATCTGACAGAAATGTTATCTCCTTCGGAAGGAGCGAAATCGAGTGAAGATTTTACTCGATTTTGTGTCGTATGTGCATCATTTTTGCATTGCCATTGCTAAATTGCTGATGTGGTGCACATTTGCAGAACACACTGAACTTTTTCGTCTGAGCACTATCTGCCAGCTCATTTGAGCGTAGCAACAGGTACCTCTTTATCACTGCACATGGTCAAATAAACGTTATGCTTAGCTCTTTTTATGCTGTTTCACAATCCTAGTTTATAACTTTTTAGAATGAGTGTAGATTCGCCGCTGTTTATGGTAACAAATTTATCCAACAATGAGACAGTGGATCAGCAACAAAGTTTTCAGAGCAGGCCTAGCTCTCAACCAGTGGCATCGGTTGCCACCAAAGTGTTGGTGAACATGTTCCTGCAGAATCAGCACTCAAAAGTCTGCAAACACCATGTAATTCAGCAGACCTGTTCTTTTTTCTTCTTTCCTGCCCTTTAATGCAGCCATAGTATGTGCGAAGCCTGATAATAGAAAGGCAAAACTTAGAGCTTTCGAACATGCAAAAATGGCGGCAGAAATTACAGATTCTTTTGTGGTTTTCAGTTTTTGCATGGTTTTGAGCTCGTTTCTCGTCGTCCAGACTAATTTACCTTTTCAGGCAGAGTGAGTTTTCAGCTAAATTGTTTACACAGCATGTATATAAAAGTCAGCGTGTGTATACATATATATGCGCATACTCAAACAAAGCACGTGCCTCCTGGCCCTTGGACTCAAGGGCGTTGACGAGGCACTCGTGCTGAAGCCATATATCTCCATCATAGTATTATTATCATGACCACTCGCCATTCATTCTCAATATACACTCTTCACGTCACTCGCATAATTTAATACTTATGTGTTTTACCCGCCTTAGTGCGAGGAATTTTAAGGCCCTTATACAGCCACTTACCATAATCATTGTCCACATCTCCTGTCACATTGCCTGGCGCTCTTTGGCCATCAAATGGCCCTTGCGCCATTAAACACCATACATCATCACAGTCATAGGCGTGCGCACGGGGGGGAGCAGGGGGGTGAAAAGGGGGGGCGCAAAGTCAGCCCTATACATTGTAGGGGGGGGCAAAGTCAGCCCCATACATTGACATAATAGGGAGGGGGGCGCTGCGACGAACCTTCGCCCCCCCCTGAAGGGGAACCCTGCGCACGCTTATGCTCACAGTCACCCTTTTATAAGAGACACTGATGTAATGGACAGTCCAGTATAAGAGGCACCAGTATGCCTACATTGAAATAGGGTTGACAAGAAAATGAAATGTGGTACACTGCTTATAGACACCTCTTATAAAAGACTAGAATTGCTTCCCGGCTGATGTCTTTTATAAAGAGGTTCAACTGCGTGTGCGTGCGTGTGTGTGTGCATGTAGCGGCAAATATACAGGCGTTTAGCATGTCAAAAAAGGCTCTTTTTATTTTTTCTTTGCTATTTCTTTCCATCCAACTGTGCCGTTGGCCATACATTTCAGTCTGTGTACTTGGTGTGAAAAATTTCTACTTTCAAAGCATTGAGTTTGGCCTATTTCAGATGCTTTCCACATGGAGGAGCGGGAGACCAGTTCTTCCAAAGCTGAGTGGTGACGAATGCACAAACTGTTACTTGGCTGATCAGCCACCTGTTAGGCATCTCTGTGGCATCTGCATGCAGGCGTCGGGCAGATAAAGGCAAGTAAATGGCAGCGCCAAAAAAAAAGGGGCTCCCCACCCAAAGAAGGTGCCTTCCGGTTTGAACTTGTCAAGTTGCCGTTGTGCATTGTGTACTGACGTTTGTATTTGATTTGTATTTGTTTCCCGATGCTTTGACGACAATGTGTTAGACTTTTTTACATCGTTTCCATGAGCTGCTCCTAAATTCTTTATGCTTTTGACTCAGTAAGCATGGCTGAATAACATTTGATCTCGCTAATAATGCAAAAACATGTGTTGCTTAGTCCTGGATGCGAGAGTACACGAAGTGATGGCTAATTTCACCATTTATTGCTGTCAGGGCAGCGGGCAAATAGTAAGCGCAAGTTCGGATTGAAGCGATCCCGCTTCAAATTGAACTTGCGCTTACTATTTGTCGTCTTTGCCGCAACCTTTTATGAACACCTTCGACAACTTGAAGCAGTATTTCAAGCAATCCAGTCATCGAGTCTCACCCTCAAGCCTGAAAAGTGCCGCTTCACGTATGAAAAACTCCAGTTCCACGGCCACGCCATCAATAAATGTGGTGTTGATCCTGATCCTCAGTAGACGGCTGACATCAACAACTTCCCGCAGCCTGCTGACAAGAAGGCAGCGTGCAGATTTCTTGATCTTTGCGTATATTACAGGCAGTTTGTCAAGGATTTTTCCACCATCGCGGAGCCACCGACTATCTCACGAAGTCAGACGTTGCTTTCAAATGGGAAACGCCGCAGCTCAAAGCTTTCCAAGAACTGTAATGACGCTTATAGTCGCCACCCATCCTGGCCCACTTTGGCGAAGATGTCGAAACCGAAATTCATCCTGGTGCATGCAGTGCAGGATTCGTGCGCTGTGCTTGTACAGAGAGGGAGAGTCTGAAAAGAGTCATTGCCTCGGCCATTCGGTCACTAACAAAAGCTGAAGTCAGCTATTCAACGAGGAAAAAGGAATGCCTTGCCATGATTTGGGCCATGTCAAAGTTTCACCCTCACTCGTACGGCAGACCTTTCAAAGTGGAGAGTGATCATCACACCTTTTGTTAGCTGGCAAACCTAAAGGACCCTTCCGTCTGCCTTGCATGCTGGGTTTCAAACTTCGATAATTTGACAGCACCGTGGTGTAAAAGTCGGGACGAAAAGACACAGATGCCGACTGCTTGTCGCGCTCCCCCATCAACTTGCCGCTGCAACGTGATCAGGACGACGACACCTTCTTGGGAGCTCTGAGCACAGACGACTTAGCAGAGCAGCAATGGGCGGATTCAGAATTGAGAGGCGTGGTTGGGTACTTGGAGGGCAAGAATGCATTGTCCCTAAGGTATTCAGGTGAGGATTGGTCTCACTTTGCTTGCAAAATGACATCCTCAAAAAAAAAAAAAAGAACTTCTTGCTAGACCGAGCCAACCACCTTGTTGTAGTAACTTCGGCACTGCGTCGAAAAGTTTTGCAGGCTCTACTTGACGACCCGACGGCTGGCCACCTTGGTTTTTCCCACACGCTTGTGAGTACATACAAAAATTACTACTGGCCACGTTTAACGCCAACATTGTTCATTATGTGTGGACATGCCAAGTTTGTCTGCAACGCAAGACAAGGTCGGCGGGGTTCCTTCATCCAACCGATCCACCTTGTCAACCCTTCCAGCAGATCGGAATGGACTTGCTCGGGCCATTTCGAATGTCGATGTCTGGTAACAAGTGGATTGTCGTAGCCATGGACTACCTCGCCCGCTACCCCGAAGCCAGGGCCCTGCTCAAAGGTACTGCCCCCGGTGTAGCAAAGTTCTTCGTTGAAAACACCCTACTGCGTCATGGCACCCCAGAAGTTCTAATCGCCGACAGATACAGCAGGCCTAAAGCAAGCGATTTTGAAATACAGCCACACAGCTCACTGAAGGACAACTGCTTGCCACCTGCAGACGAATGGCCTCTCCGAGCGTCTCAATAAAACCATCACCGATATGTTGGCATAGTTTGCTGACCAGGAACAGAAGAATCTGGGCGCTATCTTTCTGTGTGTAACTTTCACCTACAACACGGCAATACAAGGAGCCACACAGATGACATCATCTTTCAAGCTGGTTTGCAGAAGTCCTGCCACAATGCTCGACGCCATGGCACCCAGTGTCACTGACGAAGAAAACCTTGATGTCACCGCCTACCTTCAGCATGCCAAAGAAACCAGACAACTCACCCTTCCGTGCATCAAGTGCCAGCAAACAACTGACAGTCGTTATGTTTTATGGCGCCATGTTGAATACCAGCCCAGCAATCGTGTTTGGGTGTAAACGCTGATACGCCGATGTGGACTCAATAAGAAACTTCTTCATAATTCACTTATGAATTATGTCTTACCAACTCGCCCAAGCCACCACGTTAGAAACTTCTTCAGCGATAGTTCGGGGCCTACAGGGTGCTTCAACATCTCGGCACTCTGAACTACGAGGTCATGCCAGACAAACTCACAGTGGTGCCTAGCATGACCTGAAGTTCGTGTTCTGTGCCTTAACCCCCTTAAAGGGACACTAAAGGGCAAAACGATTTTTCGCGTATTAGATAAGTACAATTTCACAATCCCGAAAACACCACTCTTACCGCGACACGACGCTTGGTAAGCGAGAAAACACGCGAAAAGAAAATGCGAGTGGAGATGCCACCTTGAGATTCCCGCACCAAACACCGTGACGTCATAGGTTTTGAAGGCGTCTACTGAGTCCTATGTAGCTTCGAATCGACAAAAAATGAGGTGCATTGTCATCTGTGGGTGCCATAGACTTAGCATACGAAGTTTCAGAAAATTTCACCGAGCCAATGTCGCGAAAATACGAAAAATACATTTGGAATTTCTGACGTCACGCACACAGATATAGGCACCAAGTTTGAAAATAAAACCTCAACATTGATTTTCTCCGCTAATAATGAACTTATGATAGTGAAACATATGGCATTAGAGTTCTCAGAGTGCAGTTTGTCAATCTAAACCAAGTCATTGTTTCACTTTAGTGACCCTTTAACCATTTTGGACGAGCTGAGCTCGTCTTTGCGTGTGGACGAGCTGAGCTCGTCTTTGCGTGTGGCTCATCCGCTTGAGATATATCTCACCATGAGCATTTTGAACAAGACTTGCTCATTTCCAAGCTAATTCTTTTGTCGTTTAACAGATGACAGCACTTCCTTGGAAATTTATTTTAACCGCCATGTCACATTTTTTCTTGCTTTCTTTATTATTGTCCTTCCTTTGCGTATGCATATATTTTTTCGCTTCGTGTTCCACTTTAAGGGGGGCCCTGCAACCCTTTTTGAGCATGGTCAGAAAATGCTGCCGATCGGTAGTCGAGGCTCCTGAAAACGCGCGAGCCAAATATTATAGCGCAGCACGCGGCCTGGAATTCATAATAAATTCTCAATGTCAGCTAAAAATTGCTTTCTCTTCTCTCGACAAATGACGCTACAAGCTCAAAAATTGCTCGTCACAGCCATGATCATGGCGTGCTCGGTCGTAACTGGGGCCGCCGCGGGAGGTTGCGACTTGTCTACGCGTGTGCGCGTGATCGCACTTCGGGACGAGAGAAGAGAGGATGCAATTGCAGCATGCTACAAATCTTTGTAACTCCGCTCGTACTGGATGAATCCCAAATATTTTTGCTGCGGTGAATTCATGAGGCAATAGGGAGCTTGCACGGACGGCGGCGACGCTATGCACTCGGGGTAGTCAGCCATTTTTTCGTCAGAGGCGGCTGGGCAGTGCAGTAGTGCAGTCGTGTTTGCGAGCATTGGCGCAGCTTGCAGGCATGATCGAGTGCGAGCGTGACACAAATTTAACTCCAAGGAGTGTCGTGCACGATGTCAGCGTCACCGGAAGACTACACCGTAACGCTGTGCCAAAAAAGACCATGAGCGGTACGAAGAGAAGACGAGACTTTGCAAACTGGACCCAGTCACGCTTCGGGTGGGCTACTGTGCAAGCGACGTGGACTTGTGGCCGCTCATCGACAGCTCAGATATTCACGAAGTTCTCGTTCTCAGGACAAGTTTTATTACCCGGGAGTAGTTGAAGTCGAGAAAGGACCTCGAGAGCCACAATTTACGACGAGTGGCTGGGTGCGGGAGCCGTGGGTGAAGAAAGCCGCCGACACTTGATTGTCGTCACTCAAGTAATACGTGTTAAATAATTTGATTTTGCCGTAGATGCTAATGTTTCTTTCTGTCCATGTTAACCTCTCCCAGAGCGTTAACAAGCACCCTGTTGAAGTCTGGTTCATGGGCAAGAGCGATGGTGAGGTCCTTGCCGCGCACTGCACATGCATGGCCGAGAACGGCGAAGCCTGCTCGCATCTCGCTGCCCTGTTGTTCTTCGTGGAGTACGGCGTACGTGCACGAGAAGAGCGCTCCTGCACAGACGGCCCCAGCAGCTGGCTTCCTCTGCTCGTCAAAAAGCTTTGTGCACGACCAGTGGTACAATGGAATTAACGTCGTCGGCAATGAAGAAGCGCTGTCTTGATGGAGAAGTGAACGATGATCACAGTGTCGACGGCGACTTTCTTCACCCACGGCTCCCGTACCCAGCCACTCATCACAAAGTTGTGGCCCTCAAGGGCCTTTCTCGACTTCATCTACTCCCGGATAATAAAACTCGTCCTGAGAACGAGAACTTCGTTAATATCGGAGCTGTCGACACACGGCCACAAGAACACGTTGCTTGCACAGTAGCCCGCACGAAGCGTGAATGGGTCCAGTCCGCAGAGTCTCGTCTTCTCTTCGTACCGCTCGCGGTCTTTTTGGCACAGCATTGCGGTGTAGTCTTTTGGTGACGCTGACATTGTACACGACACTCCTTGGAGTTAAATTTACGTCACGCTCGCACTCGATCACGCCTGTAAGCTGCACCAATGCTCGCAAACACGACTGCACGACTGCACTCCCCGGCCGCCTCTGACAAAAAAATGGCTGCCTACTCAGAGTGCATAGCGTCGCCGCCGTTCGTGCAAGCTCCCTATAAGCTCCTTTAGTGAATCCATTCCATGGCTACTAGGAAAAGTGTAGCAGGGCCCCTTTAAGCATCAGGACGATTTTTTTTTCACAGGTGGGCAACACCACGCGTGCTTCTTGTATTTTCATGTAACCAACACGTCACATGTGTAACCACTGCCTTGCGCGCCACGCTGGCGTGTCAAACATTCCTGATTACAGTAAAAGCTAATTAATTCAAACTCGATTAATTCAGACTTATAGTTAAATCGAACTGACGCCTTGGTCCCAGCACAGCCCTGTGTATTTCTATGACTGAAAACTCGATAATTTGAGTGTGTCGGTATCCGTAACGTTTAATTCGAACTCTTAGCCCCTGGTTTTCATCGCTCCTCGCAAAAGTCGGCCAACAGTGATGACGTGTTCCAAAACCAAACCATGCCAAATTTACTAGAGATGCAAAACAACGAAACAGCAGCATTTCTCAGCATATGAGAATCCGGATGGTGCGTTGTAGCTCATGGGCAGGCTGCAAACGATGCTCATGGAGTTTCAACAGGAGAAAAGCAAGCAAATGCAAATCAGTAAACTTTGCCATGCAAATAAGCATGTTTTGAATCGTAAAGAGTGTCATATATTTTGACATCAAGGCTCACTTTTGACATGACTACATGTTGCTGCTTGTTTCTGGCATATCACTAACTCATCAAATAATTCTTTTTGCTGTTAAGCTTCATAACTCAATTTATGTGATCACCTGCCACAAACGTGTTTTAGCACTTAATTCATGATAACGAGTCCAGAGGTGGCTTCTTTGGGTTTGGCCTTTGCAGTGTGGCACGATATCAGCTAATTGTTACACCCACTCGCTAATTCGATCATTTTTGTAGTCTCCTTCGAGTTCGAATTAACTAGCTTTTACTGTGCTTTAGATTGTCCTGATAAGCTTGAGTGCGCGACGTGAACAGTTGAGTTTATTTTAGAACTAACGCGATCACCAACGCTAAGGCTGGAACCTTCAATGCCACAGTGTAAATGCCAATGTGCCTTACTGCTGATTAGATTACCTGTCGGCTGCCAACTGTTCTTGCTGCCATCAGCCTACAGCGTGAATGGCTTGCACCTTGAGTTTTCATTTTCCAGGCACAAGTTTGCCCAAAAGAATTTCTTCTTACTGCAGCCTTCTCCATCACAACCACGTGATATTTACTGGAATAAATATCCTAAATATAGAGGCACCTAAGTATTTATGCAGTTGAGTTTCCTTTATGCCACATTGTTGAACATTCATCATCTGTGAGCCTTAAACCTTCGAAGAAAGTGCAGTGAACAATATGGCACCTCTAATGACGTCGGCTGAGGCACACTGGCACCGTAGGGGTAGAAGGGAAGTTACATCAAACGCTGCCCCGAGTGCCACGCTCCCGCTACGGGCCAGACAAACGTGTTAACCACCAAACTTGAATCCGCGACAGCAGCGCTGGCTGCGAGAGACACCATTTAGCAGACAACAACTTCCAGCGTCCAATTCATACTGAGAATAAGAGCACAAACGACGGAAAACTAGAGAATGAGCGACGCTTGCGCGACGCTACGTGTCGAGTGTGTGCGCGTCTGTTGCCCAGGCGGTTGTGCAGCGTCAGTTTTGCACCAACTCGATGAGAGTTACTGTAACTTTTGCATTGCCTCGCTAGCCAGTGAAATCCCAACAGGCAAAAGTAGCCTTGTGCGAGCATGGCCGGACGATGTAAGCTCACGCACATTTTCCCTCCTGTCCGGCCGTGTTCTGCCTCTGCGCCAGCTGTAAATTGCACCTACACTGATAAAACGTTGCCGTGTCGTCTGCTAGCGAGCGTGGAACGATGGGATGGTACCATGTTCCACCATCAATCTCTATGGTGGCGCGGTGGCGTGCACTCGTGTCGTTGCCAGCCCAGCCGAACGTGCGGCACCGCACGAGTGCACTGAAAACGCCACCGGTGCCACTAGCCGAAATGCCACAGCATTTTTCTGACGGGTCCGCTATGTGCTAAGTGCATCCTCCAGGACATAAAGTTTTTTTCAGTCTATCATAACTCAACCTTGAATTGTTTTGTTGCTACCTTTTCTGTACACAAGCAGCATTGAAATTGTTGGTTTATGCCATGACTGACTTCTGAACTGGTCAATATGACTGATATGCATTTGTGTTGATTCTATTAAATCTGTTCATGGCTCCTGAAAGATACTGCAGTCGAGTTCTCTCACACAGATCATATGGAAAATGCTCTTGATGTGGTAGGCGCTATTCTGATCATGCATAAAAAGTATGTTGAAGCTCCCGAATGGCAAATTCGTACTCTTTATTCTCATGAGTGGTGGATATATGAACAGTTTAACATGTTGTGTACGGCATAAATGGCATTTTAGAAACTTGAGGATTTGGTAAGCTGATGACACAATTGGAATGCAAATAACTGAACTAGGGATTAAAGCAGATAATATTCAGATTTAAATTATTGCCTATGTTTCATGCTTTAAAAAAAGAAAAAGCCAGGAAGACTGACAAGTTAAGGAAATGACTGCATTTAGCACATTTAGGCCTAATTAGCTTATTCGGTTGTGTTAAGAGTGCAAACTATTCTGTAATGCTTTCATTTTATGTTTATCATGAAGTGCACGGTCACATGATATAACAAATTTTAGGGCATTAATGATTCACCTTATTTCGTGCAGCTCTCTACCATATCTACGTCGGTGCTGTGCCAGCAGAGGATGCAGCAAAAGGAGTAAAGGCTGTGCGGGATAACCTCTCGCAGAGGCTTGGTGACATACTGAGGAAGGGTGCTCAATAAATGTGCCTTTCTTGTGCAAGATACTCTTCTGCTATTCTCTTTGTCTTTTATGCTCCAGGTAAACCTCTTTTACACATGTATGTTGCACTGTATTTGTGGCAATAGCAACCGTTCCATACCTGAAACTACATTAGCAGAATGATATGATTCATCAAAACTGAATTCGGTTCACGTGACCAGCAACAGACAGAAAAACGAGGTTGTTTTCAAGTAACTTTTTTCAAGTACGTGTTTATTGCCATGCACAGGCCCTTAGCCAGGGGGGGTGGGCTAGGGGCCCGGGCCCCCCCCCCCCCCCTCCGAAATTCGGATTGAGTGGGGTCTTTTACCAAGAAAAAATAATGAAAACAGGGGGGTTTGCAAGGTATTCAACAGGTGGGCCCCCCCCTCGAAAAAAAATTTCTGGCTACGGGCCTGGCCATGCAGCTACAGTTTGACTCAATTCGAGTGGTGGGCAAGCATGCAGCATTGTTGTATTCTTTTTCGTATTGAACACATATTTACTTTACTTGGAAAATCATAAACTCTCATGCACATTTGCCACAACGATGGCGCTTTTTACATGAAAATGTAAGAATTGCACAATGTGAATTGAATATTTAAATCACTGAACATTTTCCTTAATATGTACAAATATGCTGATGCTTGAAACCATTAAGAGAGGTATGAGGTTGACCCGCAGCTAGTAAACTAACCTTCACGGCCATTTCCTGGCTAGAAAGCGTTTGAGCAGATATGCCCATTCCAATCCGCATCTTTCACAACGCCGTGGCACATACACCTTTTTCCTCGTGGAAAAGTCACAAAACGACGCTTGATCTCGGAGGGTTTTGCTCTGGCAGTACCGATTGTCCCGGCCACTCCCAAAACTCCACCAAAATGACAGAGGACAGCACAGGAATATGAAAAAGGTAGATTAGCCAATGCCAGTAGGCCAGCAACCAGCAAGCCGGTTACCAGCAAGACGGTTACCAGTAGGCCGGTTGCCAGCAAGCCGGTTGCCAGTAGGCCGGTTGCCAGCAGGCCGGTTGCCAGCAGACCAGTACCAGCAAACCAGCACCAACACGCCCAAATTACGTATTCCCACAGACCAGCAGGCTACTGGAATTTTCAATAGGGTAGAAAAGAAAAGAAAAACGCCTCGCGCGTAGCGTCACCCGCTCGTCTACCAAGGGTGTTTGGTTTCTTCCAATGCCTCCAGAAGGCGCTGACCTGCACGCATCTCGGCGTAACTTTTTCAAGCTGGCGTGCACTTTTGACTGAAATGTAGGAACCCGGCAAACGCGGCGCGAAAACACCGCTGCTTTCTTTCCATGCGGGTGCACTTGCCTCAGCGGCAACGCGGGCGTTTTGCGCGTCGCGTTTTTCGCTCGCTAAAAACGCGCTATGCGGTTCCGCTTTAATAGCGTATTCTGTATCAGCAGCTTAAGAAGCCTTTGTGGTCACACCGGCGCGCGCTTTGGCTGCACTGCAGTTTCGGGTTCTAGTCTGTCTTTGTTTGCGTTGACTTCTGGGGACTGCACGTGCGCTTTTAGACGAAATTTTAAATTTATATCGCCCACATGGTTTCTGTTTACTTGGTACTGGTGTACAGGCGTGCTTCCTCAACAACCGAAATGCTGTTGATACTGTCGATTCGATCTCATGGCTGTTAGCAGAGGAACGTTTTTACCAGCGAGGCTGTTAGCAGAGGAACGGTTTTAACAGCGTTAGCTGAGGTGACTTTGAGACCCTGGCTTAGAGATAAACTAAGTCAGCCTGTGCCATTTTGTTCTGGGACATTCTCCTTGTGGCTTTTATACTGTTAGATTAGTGATGGGTGCATTGATCACTTTGTCATCTGGGTTACTTTTCTAGCTTCATTAGTTGTTTACATGGTATTGTTGAATTTTAATTCCGCAGTCTTGTTACCTTCAGTCCATCTATTTATTTTTTTCTTACACGCATCAAAAATTGACAGTACTTTGTTTCTGGGACCTGATAACATCTGCATTATATGTTAAGGAGGCAAAACATTTTCTTGGCTTCATCAAATGCAAATAGGGGGCCATTGTTTTCCAACAAGACTGAAGATGAGGCACATGTCAAATATCTATTCTGACTGTGCCTCGAGCTAAGTTCCCTATTCAAAAAGTGTTAAAATTGCAATTACCAAAGGTGTCAGGCACAGAGAGACTACCTACGCAGTGGTTTCGATTGTATGCTTACAGAAGGCATGAGAGCGCTGGAATTTCAGTTTCCTAAGTAAAAGATTATAGTGAATTCTTTAGTGATTCCCGATATTGTGATGACACTATCTTATTATTTGAATCACGAGGCAACTTCAGAGAGGGAAGGAGACACAAAAAATGTGAAGCACTAGGGAGGGCCTAACAAGCTGTTCGAAGAAAACCTAATGTTCAACTGGTAAGAAGCAGAACATCAGTGAACCATAGGACGTGAACGAATAGAACTGATAAGTAAATTTTCTTGGGCAATGCAGTAGCCATTAACCCAATCATTAAGAGTGAAATAATAAGGACTAAGAATTTGGTGGAATACATTTCGCTGGTACTTTGCAGAGTCGCAGCTTTCCAGTATCTGTCAGCACGAAAGCTGGCAAAAGCTATGCCTTACCACTACTCGGCTATATAGGATAATTGGTCAAGGATAATGAATGGGGTTGAGATAAATTGAAGATTAACATGTAAGAGCTGGAAGAGAACTGAATAAACAATAAAATAAACACTAGTAATGGCATAGTTCCTGAAACCAAGAAAAATATATGCATCGGCAGGGCGTTAAGTATAAAAATACAGAAACAAACTGTCGCGTTCGGTGTGAATTCCAAGCAAAAGCAAGTGTAGTGGTGACGAAAAGGACACAGGGAGCTGAAGTTATTAACTCTAGGGGGGTTTAGGCTGGCGCAGCTACTAAGTAATAGTTAACAGAAGGAATGTTGGGGTGCTTTCTGTCAGAGTAGACATATTTAGGCTGATAATAGGGGTAAAGCTCAAACGGAGGTACTCACACAGCTGTCTCTTTATAAGCAATTCATTCTTTTATATAAAGGTTGCGTGAGATAAGGTCAATGTCTGAAGTCTCTCTACACTGTATTGTGTGGTAGCTACTTATTATACGCTAACAGCCTGATTACTGTAATTTAAAGATTCACAGTCTGAACGTTACTTCGTTGGTAGAGTTATAAAGTCTCTCCATGAAGAACGCAAACGTTGTATTGTCTTACGCTCTTTCCTTTGTTTTTTGCAGATTTTGACCGTTATACCATTACAAAGGGATTGTGATATCTTTTTTTTGCCTGAAGTCGACAGGCGTGTGGAGAACATCAATAAAGTGTAGTATTTCCGATTTCTGCAACATTTTCTTCGTGTACAGGATACCCACACTTCACATTTTACAGAAGTGGCCTTATCCATGCGTGCAGTTTTTAGGCTTTGAGCGCCATGTGTACGTGGATAGTAGAAGAGCAGTAGCTCTGCTGCTGTGCAAATCAGGTGGAGTGAATTTTGTCCTATGAAATAGCATGGGTATATAAGATCGAGATCGCCTTTTCTGTACATTTTGAAAAATCTGCATGGCCTCCTTTGCAGTAGTATGGGTAGGCAGTTACCTATGCGTAAAATGGCCTTTAGTCTTCATTTTGCCCGGCAAAGGCTCGAACACCAGTAAAATGTCGGTATGCACACTTCACGGGTCACATCGTATAACATGCCCTAAAGGTTAGAAAGCCAGAAAATGTCAGTATGCATGTTTCACAGTTACAGTGCATATTTTACAGTCACTTACAACACGACAAAACATTGATGCCGAAGTTTTGCACACCACAGTACAATTAACGGTTTAAACACTATATCGCGAAAAATCGGTGCAACGTAGATTTTACGGTCTCTGGTGTATTTTTACTAAAAAAAAATACTGTGGAGTGAAAAAAAAATGGCAAGATTTTTTTTTACGGGATATCAGTATATACACGGCATGCGTGCCGTAAACTTGAAATACGGTGCTCAATTTTTTTTTACGGTAAAAGTTTGGCAGCATCAGCTGCCAGTGCTTTCACCGTAAAAACTACGGCGAATTTTTTACAGTGTATGTTGCACGCGTCTTCTGTGAACGTCGAACCACTTGTGGCAATATATTGTAAAGCGGCTCTCACAGCAGCAAGCTCTTCTGCCGTAGACGTCGTTGTATGCGACAATCACTCCAGAATTATATTAGGGCTGATAGCTTCAACTCAA
Organism: Rhipicephalus appendiculatus; assembly: GCA_030522465.1. Classification (NCBI taxonomy): domain Eukaryota; kingdom Metazoa; phylum Arthropoda; class Arachnida; order Ixodida; family Ixodidae; genus Rhipicephalus; species Rhipicephalus appendiculatus. The sequence continues at coordinate 122,075 of JALIZH010002630.1, forward strand.
GAATTTCTTTTTTTTTTGCTTACTGAATTTTTAAAAAATTCTGGCACAAATGTTTAATGTAGCGGTTTTTAGCGGGTTTCAAGGGTTCCTGTAGCGGGAAGATTAATTTTGACTTGGCAACACTGGTACTGTGACCCGCGACTACTAACGCTTTTTCGCATTACACCAAAGTACTGCGCCGAAAGTGAGTTAAAGGCCAACTCCGGAGGTTTTTCGAGGTCAATGGATCTCAATGAAATTCGCTAGGTACGTTCCTTTGCACATTTCCGTCATTTATGCCAAATTTCAAGCTTGAGACATGCGCTGATTGTTTGCAAATGAATTTTAAAGATTGTCTGCAAACGCCCACCCGGCTTCCCACAATTATTGGCAACATTGCGTGTGTGACGTGTTGGTTTGCCGGTCGACGGAAGTGACGCAGCCGATGGGTTCGCTAACTTTGGCCGCTACATCGTATATTGTGCTGGTCACAAGGCGACGGTGTTTGGCCGGCGCTTCGCTGGTTTGGCGCGCGATTTTCTGTTCTCTGTGGAGGAGCGTGTGATATTCCGCGCCGGTGGGACCAGCATGCCTTGCACGACTTCCGGTTCGTAACAAACTACTACGTCATACTTGGACAGTAGACTCGGTTGGGTTTCGGTTTCGGTATTGCGCCTTTTTGCTTATTAAAAATTATTTTCGAATTTGCTGAGCATTTCAGCTATCGGGAGCGTGACAAGAGTGTCTCAGGAACATAAAAGCCCCATTATCCTGACACGGTCAAAAAAATCGCCGGAGTTGGCCTTTAAGGATCGCTTTGCACGCGATAGATGATGGCCCGAAAATTTTAGAACCTCTGTCCTTTGTAATTATTTTCTCATCGCAGTGATGTTGGGGATGTTTTCCGGGAGATTTACGGCCATGCCCGAACAATCGGAGAGTTCGCAGGTGTGCGCGTCTCTAACGTTAAATCGTGCATGACGTTGCGAGGCCTCCTTTGTCAAGACAGTCCGCTTCCTCTTTCGGTCCTCGTCCACCTTTCATAGAATGTCTGATGTGCGAGGACATATCTTGCATCGACTTGGCAGCCACGTGTAAATACAGTGCAATGACAGCAGCCCGCGTCGACGCGTTAAAAAAATGGGGGGGACCCTTAAGCTTCGCCTTTAAGAGTTGAACGCGATAGCGATATCCCGTCCCTACTGCGTACTTCAATCACTTAATGCACACTATGTAATGGGTAGTATGCTTTAAACCAGGAGAAATTATGCGCGGCAAATGTGGGAAATGTTTTCGAACTTGCTATGCAGCCACTACGTGGTGTTAAGGGAATACGCGCAGTAAGGTGTGTGCCGTTTGTAATGGATGGCTGGCTTTAAACTATGGAATCGTTATGATAGTCACATATTCTGACGCCCGATGGCAATGTACGCTTGTACCACGCAATATTCCTGGGATATTACATGTTATATTGCGACGCCTATATAAAGGACGCTTGCGTTTGCGAAGCATGCAAGTTATTTTCACTGCATTTCCAAGCAGAGGAAGTTATTTTCACAGTATTTCCAAGCAGAGGCATGGCTGTGTGGTAGAACACCTGCTTGCCACGCAGACGACCCGGGTTCGATCCTCACTCGGACCCGAAATTTTTTATTGTATTTTATTTGCATCTTTCTCGATTTTTCGGTCACGGACAAGATGATGATATTTCGGTCACGGACAAGATGATGATTTTTCGCTCACAACCAACGACACCGACGCCGACGCCGGAATTTCTGCGAAACGAGCTCTTTAACGCTATCGCGTTAAAAAAAATGAGCCCGACGCCACCGCAATTTGTGATGTAGCCTAAACGTGAAAACACACGAAGGCGCATTAGGGCCTCCGAGATTCGTGCGCACAATCTCGGAGGCTACGAGGAAGGTTTATTCTGACCCCGGTGTAAGAAAAGTGTCTTTCCACACCGTGATTCCGACGAACTGGCGGCACGGCGGGCAGCACCTGTTGGTACCTGAGCGGTAGCGTTACGTTCGTACCAAACGTCGCGGAGTGAAAATCGCTTCGCAAGAACCGTACTCCATTGCATTACAGGCCAATGGGCGTTGGCCGGACCAAAGAAAAATTCGTATCGCCCCGAAATTCGTACGAGGCATGATCGTATCACCGAGGTTTTACTTTAAACCCTTTTAATAATTTTAAAACTAGCTTTCATGCTATGCAGATTTTCCAACTAATGGCGGCTATTCACTTACTGCAAGCAGCGTGTTCAAGCGCAGTTGCTGGCGCTATGACTTCAGAAATGTAGACTCGGTTCGCCCGACATAAACACGCACAATAGACAAGCCCCAGCATGTGCAACTACACTCTAAGCCGCAAAGGACGGAAATGGGAGTAACTGCTGCATTTCGTCCCCGCGACGAACAGTTAGTCCGCGGGGGGGATCAACTGCAAGACGAGGGTGCCGTGTGCAAGATGAGGGAGGAACTGTTAGGCCAGAGGGAGCAACGTTTACTCCCATGGAACTTTCCCGCGCAACGGCGGCCTCGAACGAATCGTCAGCGTGCGCGTAAGGAAATAGTCCGCTAAAGAAATCAACTGTTAACAGTTTGTTTTAGTGTACACGGCCATGACAACTACGGCAACTACGGCAGGAGTAAGGAAATATCGTTTATATGGCATAATAATAAGCAAATGTAAGAAAGCTCCCACACACACACAAAAAAAGTGCACGCGCCCAAGCTGTATCCATGCGCGGCGTGGTGTTCTCGCGGCAAGCTAACCCTCGACGGTGCAGCGGTGTGTTGTGGATGTGTTCTCGTTTCGTGGTTGTGATTGCTGGCACTTGTGGTGCACTGAATGTTCTTCGCGCTGTGGTAAACGTGGTCCGCTACTGGAATGAAGTGCTACGCCATCGAAATGCTGCGCGCCTACTGGATATCGCCTAAAAGGTGAGTGTAAACAAGGCTGCATCACTCGGCGGGATTTTAGCTGTGTGCTGTTGATATGTAACGCTGACCGCTCATTTAACATTCACGTTCTTCGTGAATTAAACACTCATAGTTGATGACGTGAGTGCTGTTCCGCCTGCTATAGAACTACAAACATGGTGGCTGGGCCATCGAAACATGGTAACCTCGGAGAAGGACATTAGCTGCAGCAAGTACAGCTGTTCAAGTTTTTTTCAGCGCTGCACAAATAAGCGTTGTTTATGAGAAGTTTTCGTGGCATTCTGAGACAACATTCACGTAAACTCCGCTCAATGTCTTCTATTGCAAGGTAAACAAGTCATTTGGGAAGATTGGCTGATAAAATTGCATGTCTAGCTAAAGGATTAGACAAGTGCGGCAAGTTGGGCGGGTTGGTAAAGATGCATAACTACGGACGTTCGTGTTGCGCGCTTGTGTTGTCTGCGTCTTTTTCTTGTGCCTCCGTGTTTTTTTGTGCTGAACGTCCGTAGTAAAAGATTAGCACCACTAACACAGGCAGTCGGCGACCGCATCGGCGACATTGCTCATTTGTAGCGACGCTAAGAATCATATAGTTTTTCTCTCTCTCAAATGAAGCGCAATCTTTATTGATAAATAAGTGGGCCCACAAGCGTGTCCCTGGGAAAGCTTGAAACGTTAAAATCCAGAACGGGTTTCTTGAGCTTCACAACACATTTTGAACTGTTCAATTTCATTATGACAGGTTCAGTGAAAGAGCAGTTTTCGTCTAATTTTTAGGCATGCGGCATTTCTAACAGACGCCGTGTGATGCAGCTACAAGTGCACGCACACTTCTGCCGGAAATAATGAATGATTCTGCATTTACTTTTTCAGGGAATCGATGAATGAGAGCTTTGCGCCTCCCGAGAAACGTCTTCAACATCTTGCGGCTACGAACACGCTCTCAGCAGCTGTCGATGGTGCTGTTGCACTTCCTGAAGTCGGCTGGACAGCATCCATTCGAATAAAACATTGCACTTTTCATTGCTTCTCCTAGGATGCAGGGAAGCCATCCTACCTTCTGTATTCAACAAAGTTGATTAATTTATGTGTACGATGCTGCAGAATTGACACGAGTCGTTCAATAAACTTCGTTGTTTCGTTAGACGTTTTCGTTTTTCTGACACTAAACAGACATTTTCGCTGAACGATATAACCAACAGCGTACTGTACACTAAGCAGCAAGCAAGCTTGACACAGCGACAGGAGCATATATGGGAACTTTTATATATACATACATTCACCAAGCGCTCAAATTCGCTCGAAATGCGCTCGCAGAAAAACCAATCTAGCGCATTTCACATTTTCACGAACGGCAAAACCAAATGGTTGCTTGTGAAACACTGAAGGCTGAAGCCTAATATAAGGAATCTTGCCACTTTGACGAACATGTCAGAATGCGCACTGTCCAAACGGTGCCTACATATATAACCCCGGTAATTTTCACTATGCTGTGTACGGGGGCATGGTATAGTGGCTAGCGTACGTTGCTGCTGATTCAATGGTCGCGAGTTCGAATCCTGTGTGTTGGTTGTGAATTTTCTGTAGTTTACTTCTGTATATTGATTGTCTACGTCATGAAATGCATAAGTCAACCTCCAAATTCTCGGTAATTCAACCAGAAACTGTAATAAATTGATTTTTTTTATCGAGAAGGAGCAACTGTTAGTCCCACCAGGGGTAACAGTTCGTCCCTACGCAGTTACCAGGCAAAAAGAGGAAGAAATCAGTTGCTCCCACAAAGGGGTAACTTTACACCCCAACATTTCGTCCCTCAAAACTACTGAGGACTAACAGATCATCCCCTCACAGTTACTCCCTAAAGGACGAATCGTTCATCCTTTGGGGAGTAATGGTTGTGGCAACGCAGTTACCCCCCAAAAGGACGAACCACAGACCCCTTTTCGCCCTTTGCGGCTTAGAGTGTAGGTACTCGTCTCCACTTGAAGCACGACAGGTGCCGCCATTAGTTGGGCGAATATGCAGCCGAGAGAAGCTCACTTGCGGACTGTGAAAAGGGTCTATTCCATGTCCAGAACGAAAGACAGTCAAACACGAATATATCAAACTCGGGTAAATCGAATCATGTTTAATACTGCCACGCGTGTTCATTGCTTTCTTTTGGTGTGTTCAGGTTTCACCCGCAAAGACTTTTAGCAATGATCAGCGCAAAACCCGCCACAATGTTTCAGAAGCTTCGCTATTGTTTGAACTCATTCTGTTAAGATTACCCGTAGGACGCGAACAGTCAAGTTTAATCGAGAGATTACGCGAGCACCAGCGTTAACGCTGGAAGGTTTGACGGCCACTGTATAAAAGACGACGCGTGGCGCCGGTGATCAGATTATCGACGGCCGACGCTCTGTTCACCGCTGTCAGTATACAGCGCGCATTGATTGCTTGCAGCTTGACTATCCGTTTCCCGGCCACAAGTTCGCCCGAATAAAGAGTTTCATCTTGGACACGCCGACAGCTGCCTTCGTCAACGTCCCGACCCCGTGACAATATCCAGCTATTGTAGAACACGACACTGCTTTAATGCCAATTCACAGGAAAGTCTACGGCTACACCGAACAAAAATTGCCGTAACATTTCACGCATCGAACATTGGGCAGTACGAAACGCCCCAAGAAGTTGGCCTTCTCTAACAAGCTGTTTTTCGTTCGTTTATTATTTTTTTTCGTGGAAAGGGGATTTGCCGCATGTATTTTGGAGCGCGAGCAGTGCCAAGGCGAACTAGAGGCTTAGGCTCCCGACGAGAACGCACAGCTGCATAGGGATACATTGAGGCGTTGTTGACATCGATACTTTATTTTCTCGCGTATAACTGACCTCTGAATTTAACCAGCATTCCCAACTGCAAAACATTCAAAAAAAAAAAAAAAGGCACCTATTGCTGTGAAACCGCGTTCCTTGCATTTTCCTAAAGCAGTCCCGTGAAACTAACTTGCGCGTCAAAGTTTGCATTGAAGATGCAACAAATTCTACCAAAATTGTATAATGAATTTTACGACATATCGAACTAAATACCATTATCTTGCGAGTTCGATATATGCGGTTTGGCTGTAGAGCTACTAATTTGGGCTGCTAAAGCCTGCGGGCCGGGGTGTAAATGGCGTCTGCCCCTTCTACATGGCGTCTATCCGGATACAAATATCCGAGGGGTTGGAGGGTGGGGGGGGAGGGGAGGGATAGCGCACCTTTGCCCCCCCTTCCCCGTAACTCTGTTGCTTGCTCGTGTGTACGGCAGCAATGGAATAAAAACTATCCGTATAACATTGTCGTTTCAAGGCTTCCGTTCTTACGTAACGCACAGTGCTAGGCAACGCGTTTTAGTTAATTTCACTAACAAAAAAATCACCGAAGGCTGTAGAGCATATGGGCCTAAAAACTTAGACGCAGCTTCGTAAATTTTTGCGAGATGTGCTTGTATCCATGATAAATGTCTTCAGTGAGCACGGTTTCATTTCAAGCCAGATGAAAGCTCTTGCAGTTCATCAAGGAAGATAATATTTGCAGGTAGAAAACTGTCGTTCTGTTTAGGCAGTGTCTATCAGTATCGAAATACTGAAGAGAAAGAGAGAGAAAGAGATTGCGTGCTTTATCAGAAAGCAATTAAAGAAATTATCTGAAAGTTATTACACTCGCTGCTTCTGTTTCCGTGCAGGATCACTCATGCACGGAAAATCATTACGCGACCCATGGTGTAGATAATTCATTGGTTTTGGGCTCGATCCTCTAAATAATGGATGACAATCGCAGACGCAGGCTTCTTTCGTGTCAACGCCAACTATAGCTTCTTTATACTATTGGACATTGCGTCAAGCACGTGCGTATTTTGTTGGAGTGAAGATGCCAGGAATGGAACGAGCCGATTAATGATCGAGTCAACCGATTTGTCATGCATACGGTTCTCACGTAGACCTGTGCGCCGGACCCCAAATCGCCGGCGGCGGTGCGCCGGTGTTTCCACCTCCGGCGGCGGCGCGTCAACGGCGCGGGGTTCATCGGACCGGCGGCGGCGCGGCGCGGGGAAGAGGGGGGGGGGGGGGGGGTAGAATCATAATTCAAGAGTTTATGGGGATAGAAGTTTGTCCCTTGAATTTTGAGGAAAAAAATCTGCCTCTCCGTAAAGGCGAAGCAGTAAATGCGATAGCAACATGTAATGGTATAGCGAACTAAGGCTAGCAGCTAATCATCCGATCTCGCGAAACTGCAACGAACGCACTGGTGTATGGGAATACGGCCGCTCGCGGGAAAGAAGTGGTTCTCATGCAGTTTGTCGTATCAGTGGTCACAGCACGAAGCGGTGAAATGATAGCGCGTAGGGTATACGAGACGCATTTGCTGATGCCTGCCGAAATTGCGCGCGCGCCAGCGCTCGCGACCACGCCCTTGTAGTCAAAGTTCACAGGTGCGGATATTGAGCCACGCAGCAACCCCCCCCCCCCCCCACCCTACTCCGACGTCCCTTCATGTTCCTTCGTCCAATGAAAGATGGACAAGGCTTCCTTTCTTGTTGAGGAACAACCTACTGCAGGCCTCGCACTTGATGTGATGTTATCGTAAGCGCCCTCACTGTAAACGCAAACTAGCCGAATTGGGCGTTTTAAGGGCTTAATACTACCTTCACTTGGGACCGTACTCCCTTAGGGAGTATTAAGATCGGTGTAATAAAGTTCTGCGTCCTCAATTTTACTTCCTTGAGAAATTATGGGGATAAAAGGTGGAAGAAAGGAGGTAAATTCACGATCTGATGCCATTTTGTCAAATGGAGTTCAAGGACAGAAAACTCCTATTTCACCTTCTCGGGCATATCTTCCATTTATTTTATCCGAAGCTGTGCCTTCAGTGCTGGCGTGCATGTATGCAACTGCGCGGGCGAAAGAAGTGTTTCTCAAAGTGCTTAATAAATTCATGAACGTGCTAATCAACGATTTCTTCGTCTCGTCGACTGATGCACATTGTTGTACGGAATGCACACTACCGCTGGGCTCGGGTTCACGATGCATTTCGACCACAGAATGACTTCGCTTATGTTTTACCATCAAATCGAAGTTAAACTAAAAGTAGGAGCGTGTACACCCTCGATGTGGCCTATCGGCACCGCATGCACAGTCAGTATACCCTTTTGGATGACGAATTGGGCACAGGCGGTGTGCCTCAACGCACGGAATAAGATCCGGTGTTGAAAGAACCCGGCGAAAAAAAAAGATAAAAGATAAACGAAAGAAAAAACGCGACTCTCCTCAAGCGGCTGCTCTGAAAGGAACGAAGCGCCTTTGACCTTCGAACGACGGCGATAAGAGCGGAACAACCATCGCACGCATGCGCGCGCGAGGGGAAAAAAGAAAGCAAAAAAGAAAGAAACGCAAGAGAGTCGCGAGAAACGCGAGAAGTTCCGAAATGACAGCGGGTGCTACCGCAGGCTGGCCCCAGCGGCGTGCGTGAGTGATAGCGAAGCGAAGCCGTCATGGGATAACGTCGGTTTTGTGAAGGACGCCTTTCAACTACCCTGCTATGCGTCGATCATGAGTGCACATTTCATGCCGGCAGCCTTACTGTGTTCTCGTCGCTGGACGTGAAATGTGTGGTTTGACGACAGTGCAATATGCACTGCGTGTGCAATGGTGTGGCAATGGCCAGGTGACTCAAGCGAGCAGCAGCTGAAGGGCGCGCCGCGTTCGCGGCACATTCAGGAACACAAATGGTACGTAATACTTATGTTTCCTCTGTTTGCGCGACTTTGTCGCTTGGGCAGCAGTAGGTGCTCTTCTGCACATTCCGTCGCGCCAAAAGTGCAATGAAAAGCGAAAAAAGAAAGGTCATTAAGCTCACATAACATTACATAGGTCGGCATTTTAAGGGAGTACTCACTCAAACTCACTCACCACAATTTTTTCAGCCTTTGCACTCACTCACGTTCACACTCACGTCCACTCACACTTATGAGTACTCACTCACGTTCACACTCACCTCCACTCACACTCATGAGTACTCACTCACGTTCACACTCACGTCCACTCACACTAATGAGTACTCACTCATACTCAACTCACCACGTTCAAATGAGTGTGAGTGAGTGTGAGTTCAGTGCACTCATGAGTGAGTGTGTCGAGCTCCATAGGTCGGCACCTTAAGGGAGTACTCACTCAAACTCACTCACCACAATTTTTTCAGCCTTCGCACTCACTCACGTTCACACTCACGTCCACTCACACGCATGAGTACTCACTCATACTCAACTCACCACGTTCAAATGAGTGTGAGTTGAGTGCACTCATGAAAGAGTGTGCCGAGCTATGCATAACAACGATGTGTGATACGTGTTTCGAATTGGCTGACCGCTTCGCGTGGCCAGCCAACTCAAGCGAGTGCGCCTTAAAACTGAATGTTTGTACGACATAATTTCCTTGCTTGCGATAAAGCATGAATGAAGCATTGCTTCCAGGGAGTATACACTTAAGCAACAAAAAAAAAAAAAAAAAGACAGCTGTTATCACGCGGTCATGTGGTAACACATGCATTAAGGCCAGATTTGTTTTCTATTTATTCTGTTCTCATGCGCAGATTATGAGCAAGTAAGAATACTTTTTGACGAAAATTTTGCATTGTGCACTTTGTCCGTCTCCAACACAAAAAGTTAAATTGCATATCAAGGCGCATTGACATCATGAGCTTGTATACATTTAACTAGAAAGAATAAGTCATGTTAATGACACATTATGATGGCCATATGATGTGTAAGACATGTGCTTAATTACAGTGTGTTTGCTGAAGCACATGCATTTTACGGTATGGTCACTTCATTTGTCACATATCAGCACTAGAGCTTGCCAAGGTTACATGTTCATATTTATGGAATTTAGGAGATGTGTCACTTGTGCAAGGCTAATTTAATCACATTGATATAAGTCAGTTGAATCTGTTGAACCTCGTTGTTGAATCACCTTGTTCCTTCCCTCTAGTTATTTTGTTTTACTTTTTGTTGCCATAGTGTTTATGATCAGCACACAGTATTCTGACTGTTGACACAATTTCTTACAAGGTAAACAGGCTGGTACTTTGTCCACGTCTTCTATTGTCGTCATTACAAGTGAACTGTTTAATTTTGCCATGAATCAATACCAAGTCGCCCAACAGAACAGCTGTGGTTGATGAAGAAGCTAGTGTTCCATGTGTTGTAAGTGATAATCACTGTTGGTGCGTAACATCCCAAAGCCACCACACGATTATGAGAGGCGCCGTAGTGGAGGGCTTCGGAAAGATAGACCACCTGGGGCTCTTTAACACGCACCTAAAGCTAAGTACCTGGGCCTCAAGCAGTCACGCCTCCATTGAAATCCGTTTAACTCCAAGGTTAATCATACTAAAATTTGCACCCCTTTACACTACAATGCTAACTTCACTGACAGCTAAAACTACTCGAATGATGGTACACAGGACAAAAGTACACTTCTGGTGCTCTTTCGCATTTCATTACAGTTGTGTACTTTTTGCCCTCTGTACTTTAAGTGAAAAGTTCACAAGAAACTACTTAGCAGCATCTCACTATTGGAATTGTTTCGTGTTCTGTTTAAAGGTCTGCAATAGTATAGTCAAGTGTGAGTCTTTGCCAAGACATTCATATTTCTGGATATGAAAGCTTAATGGACTTCTTTTCTATTATTTTCAGGAAGACATTTCTGGCAAAGCTGCAAGAGTTGCTCACGCACTTGTTTGTGTACAAGACACTGTATTGTGGGAACACTCCCCTGTGCCTCACTCTACACTAACGAGGACCTGAAGTGTAATGCAAACCACAGAAAGATATACACACTTAGTGCAAAAAAAATTACAAAAATAAAGAACCATGCACTCACAGAATGAGTATGAACGTGACTAAAAACGCCATACACGTGTTAAATTTCAGTTGCTAGTACTGCGTTTTCCTGTTCCCTTCATTTCTATTTCTATGTGTGTTGCTGTTTTGTTTTCACTGTTTAACTATGAACTCAATTCCTGACTGCTTTACAGGCTCTATAGATTCGTGGTCAAATTCTATTCAACCACATGGCATAGCAAGCCCTAGGATCCAATATGCCAAGCCACCAGCCACTACTTGTGGGAAATTTTTAATTTTAGGCATGTGATTGCCGAATTTCAAGTTGACTTTGCAGCCATGGTAGTGGTATTAACTTTCAATGCGGTAATTATGCGCAAGCCATGAAGTGAGGAATTAAAGATGAAGAACTTTTTAGGTTGCTGATGACAGTGGCTGGCATGGGAATATTGTAAACATAGCTGTAGTAATTATGTATAATAGAAGTATTGGTATATTGCAGTTGTGTGATAATGGCGACAAATTCCCAAGTATATTTCTGGAAAACTTCATTCATTTTCAGATATTTGTGAGTAAGTATGTGCAGCCAGCCATATATGAATGCAATGTTATCATTTTGCTGGCATGGCTGAACGCCTTTACAAATTGTGGTAAGTGGATCTACAATCAACACCACAGATCTATTTTGGACTTTTCTGCAGAACACAGAACTGTATGATGATGTGTGACATGTTTTGATGCCGTAGGGCAAACTAATTCAATTAAAATCTACAACATGCCTCCCTGCTTGGTTGCATATTTCTTAGAAGTAATGCTAGCCTTAATGTACTAGCTTAGTTGCCTTCATGTGCAGGCTGACACCAAGTTCCTTGTAGATCCCATTCTCTGGATTGTGTTTACATACTAGCACTGTGAAGTGCACATGTCAGTGTGCATTATGATGAGATTTGCCACACTACTTTCATGTTGCTTTACTGTTGTGAATTATATATAGTGCTTGGGCTGTACTGTATACGTTCTTAGTGTTTTGTATTGGGTGTAGGTTCTGTGCAAGAAGATGGAAATATACATATGCTTACACTGACATGAGAACTGCTACTGTTTTGATTCCAATAAAACATTGCGAACACTGTTTTTCTTATCATTCTTATCACAGCTGTTTCATTGAAGAAGACGGCAATACTAAATTTTTTCATTCTTGCTACATCATCTGTGCAAGAAGAGTGCCGCATACACTTGGACTTTCACAAGGGCGAAGTGCATGTGCATTAACTTTTTATTTAACGGAAGACCTGTCACCGCTAATTTGTGGTGGTTGTACTTAACATTGGGGCATGCTTACGCATTCGCTTTAATGCATTTGTGTGATGTTAAACAATGAAGGTTAATTAGTAAGATTGTAGGTAGTCTCCGAGTGTGAAAGCGACTAAATACTGAATTTGAGTTAGAGAATCACTGTGTGCCCCGCGAAAGTGCGAGTTGCGAATAAGTGCTAATTGTGGATGTAGATTATCGTTCAGCTACTCTGAAGGCGCTGCTGCACCTGCGTTTGGCTCGCGAGAGCACGCGCGCAATAAATGCACGTAGTCTAGGCGCGTTACAATGGCCTTGTAACTCGGGCATCTGCATAGGCGTGAACACGGGGGGGGGGGGGGGGAGTCTGCCCCCCCGTGCATTGACTTAATAGGGAGGGTGGGCGCAGCGACGAGCCTTCGTCCCCTCGCCCCCCTTCCACCTGAAGAGGCACCCTGCGCACGCTTGTGGGCATCTGCGTGAGTAACTTTTATATGCTATGGGAGTCGTAGCGGTGAGCGCGCCGGTGGATGACGAGAACGATGGACACAGGCACGCTCGCGGCTCGCGCTTAGGCGCCGCTGACAGTCAGTCGCGGCAGAGTTTTGAAATGATAAAGATGTGTTGCTCAGTGTTTCGTCCTCCTCTCTGGGGGCTTCCGTGCGGCGGAAGGCACAGACCCCATCAATGGAAACACAGGCGGTCTCGTACAGCTCAGAACACGCCCCTGCCATGGGACGCGTGCAGCTCGCGGCAGAAACGAAAATAGCTCCACATCATACGCCCGTGGAATGCACATATGTTCGGCCATCTGAGGATACCTTTTGTTACGCTGGTATCCACGAATTTCGGGCGAGTGAAACAGCGTCGAAGTACTCAAGAGGGCACACGTTTACAATTTTTCTAGCGGCACGACACGACGAACCGAATAGTTCGAAGCTGAAGGTGTTGACCTTGGCCTTCGTGACGCCCCTGAGTTTATGCATTGGCCTTGCGAAAGCGCGAACACATGCCGATGCTACGAGAACAAATGTTTGAGGTGTCGCAGACAGGTTAGTAGCCGCTTTGTAGATATATACCCCCGTGAAAAAGTACGCAAGCTAGTGGTGGCGCTGTGGTGTAATGGATATGATGTTTGCTTTCAGTGCGTGTGGTCGCGAGTTCGATTCCTGTGTTGTGGGTGCTTGAATACATATGTCATATTTGTGCATGAATACATCAATGTCCATTTTGTAAATGTCCTAGCGATGAATAGTTGCAAGAAATGTCTCTGAAACGCTAGTATAGTGCCTGAAATACCTTTTTTTTTTTCTCGCCCTCTCTCGGGCCGCGTATAAAGGGGGCGTTTTAAAAGCTCTCTAAAGAATCAGAAAAACTTCCAATGATCTCCTTTCAAGCCCCCCGAAATGAGTTAAAAAAAACACCAAAGTTACCTCCTAAATTCCCTCTTTTGACTCCGTTTACTTTGTAAACAAACCTTGTTAAGCCTTGTGCACCGCAAATCGACTGTGTATCTCGAAAACGGAGCTGTTTTATCGGCAGTATACGCTTATCGAAGCCTCATTACTCAAATCTAAATCAAATACCAGCATTATTTGGGGATGAATGAGTTTAATAATGCAGGCCGACGGCTAGAAAGATTTGAAGTGGACGGCTCTCGCTTCAACAGGCACCGCCATCTTGCCTTGCGTACCCCCCTAAAACCTCCTTTGGTAGGGGGTTTTGCGTAGTGCCTTTAGGATGCAAGTTAAGAGCCGGGCCCAAAACTCCCAAAAAGGCTCAAACCCGTTTGCTGTGGCCCTGCGTGCTATAGAGAATAGAGATGGGCAGCTTGTTTCATCTATGCTTCAGCCGTGTTCCCCGCTAGCGCTCGCGAGTTTTTACTAGTGGGTACAGCATACGATGCGCGTAGAAAAGTTATCGATGTGGGCTTTATACGGAACAAGATGGCGACAATGAAACCTGCACAGAGGGTCGATAATTTTTATCGCAATCAAAAAATATACAGTAACCGTGGAAGCGGGTTCGCCTATTTTTTGGAGAGCTGCATCGTCTTCACTGTAAAGAGTCCGTCCGTTGGAAGAATCAAATAATCCGGTTCCTCTTCCATTCGTTCCCTTCCATATCTCCTCGACACTTATTGCTTCATAAAGCACGTGTACAATGGGAGCATTAAGCATTGAGCCCACCACAATTTCGAGCTTGTCGGTTGCACTCTGTTATTTCACCTTGCGTAATCAGAAACTCACAAAACAGTGCGAAATAAGTTCATGCGCACGGTAATCACGCGAGGTGAGGAAGAACGGGTGGGCGAATGCATGGCAAAGCAGGTATAGTAGACAATTCACAAATGATATTTTCTCGTATATGGACCAATCGAGAATATGTGCCCTAACCATCTAACGTGAATCACCGTTCTGGCGTTGCGAAGAGCGCCATAAAAAAAAACGGAAAAAAAAAACGATAAAGGCCAAGAAAGAATAACGCGCTCTATTTTATGTTTCCAGAGGCTGCTTTGGGGTCCTTAAAAGGACAGGGCGTGCAAAAAAGGACAAGAGAGTTGTCAAGACACCGCTAACGCCGCTAGCTGAAAAATAGTACAGCGGTGGAAAAGCAGGTAGACAAAAGAAAAAAAAAAAAACGCTGCTTCACCCTGGTAGTGCCACTTCTGGAGGAAGTGCGGAGTTGGGCAGCCTTCTTTGTTTCTCTTCGGTTCTCTTTCATTCCTCTTCTCTTTCTTTCTTTTTTTTCGGTTTCTTTTCTCTCTGTTTCTTTCTCAATGTTTACTGATTTCTTCCTCTCTCTTTATTCATTTTTTATCTCTTCCTTTCTTTCTCTCTCTTTATATTTTTCACTTGATTCCTTTCTTTTTTTTTTGTATTTTCATACCTGGTTTTGCCTTCGTTACGCCAAGCGACAACAGCATACGACAGCATACGACAGCATACGAAGCATGCTGTCGGTCCGGGTCCCTAAACTGCCCTGCACTTAATATCATCATCAAGGCGCCCGAAGAACAAGAGGAAGAAGACGTCCTTGGCGCGAGCGTGCGCTCAATATGCGACAGATGGCTATACTATTCGTGGTTTTTCCTGCGTTACGCCAAGCTACGACAGCATACGATGACAGCATGCGATGACTGCATACGACAGCCCGGTCCATTAAATTGCTCCGCACTTAAAGCAATTATGTGCGCATTCCCGAGCAAGACGCGATACCTATCAGTCAGTTGCGCGTGATGGTCAACGTGATAGATAACTGATCACTCTCTTGAGTTCACTCTTGTGTTTCCACGTCGTGCCTTTTTAACATGAATACCTGCCAACTAGCTCAGCTATCAGTTATTGTAAGTGTTTCATTGCCTTTACTTCTCTATTTATTTATCGACTTACTCGAGTGAAAAAAGTTAGGAAAAAAATCCATTAAACTATGGCGATATATTACTTATCTATTTGATTTATCTATGCACAATGTAGTAGGCCCGAGACTCCACGAATATGATATCCAGTGAGTTGGGTCGTCTCCCTTTAAGTCTGTAGGACGCCGCAGCGTTGAGGTCAGGCAATATTCTTGAGACTTCTGGAGGAAAGAAATATATATACGACAACTTCCAGGGAGCTATTCTCGATGTGTCCATCTGAAGAAGATGTCCACAGTCCATTTCGGCAGAGCGCATTCAGTTACTCGAAAACGCCGTTGGCCGTGATTGCTTTTGACCATGTCGACGCGTCCACCGCGGCGGTGTAGCAGTTAGGGTGCTCGACTGCTGACCCGAAGGTCGCGGGTTCGATCCCGGCCGCGGCGGTCGCAATTCGATGGAGGCGAAATATTAGTGTCCCGTGTACTGGGCGATGTCAGCGCACGTTAAAGAACACCACATGGTCAAAATTTCCAGAGCCTTCGACTACGGCGTCCCTCAATCATACCGTGATTTTGGGAAGTTAAACCCCACATATATATATATATATATATATATATATATATATATATATATATATATATATATATACACCACGTCAATGCACCGAACCAGTCAGCACATTCGCAGCGTAAGAAGAAAGTGGACGAAATTTACAGGAACAGGAACTTTTCAAGTCTGATCTTGCTTATGAATGTGTTCCAGATGTTTGAGAACCATGCAGGGAATGCGTACCGACCTTCGCAGGTGCGTGAGACGGGCGGCCGCATTAAACCTAATTCGATGGCTTACGCAATCAGAATTTGTGCACAGCTTCCGAGATGTACGCCCAAAAGCGGAAGTCTGGGCGCTGCGTTCGTTGCGTTGAAGCGCATTCCGTCCCTCTCATTAGTGTCTGGAGTAGTGAAAGCTTTGTGACATCAAAATGACGTTCCGGATCCGGAAACAGGCAGCGCACTGGTCACCGAACTCAAGCCACTCAGCTGCGGCGGAAATGGACACTCCACTAGGGGGGATACATCAAGAATAACTCCCCAGCCATAAAAAAAGCCGGCAGATCCCACGCACTGTGGGAATCGATCTAATGCGAAGCCGCCAGGAAGGATCGAATCATGCTTTACATAATTTGCATGTCATGTTTTACATGTTAGGACCTGTCGTTTATGTTCATGATACAGTCATGTCACTCACTACCAAATTTGGTGTATCTCGAGCTAACGAAACGGCCGCGAGCACGCCATGAGCGTGGCATGCAAGTCATGTCGCACATGACAAGTCATGATTTCCATATTACGACTTGTCATTTATGTTCGTCATACGGTCACGTCACTCAATCTCAAATTTGGTGTATATCAAGCTAACGAAACGGCCGCGAGCACGCCATGAGCGTGGCATGCAAGTCATGTCGCTCATGACATGTCATGATTTCCATATTGCCACTTGTCATTTATGTTCCTCATAGAGTCATGTCACTCAATACCAAATTTCGTGTATCTCAAGCTAACGAAACGGCCGCGAGCACGCCATGAGCGTGGCATGCAAGTCATTTCGCTCATGACATGTCATGATTTCCATATTGCCACTTGTCATTTATGTTCGTCATACAGTCATGTCACTCAATACCAAATTTGGTATATCTCAAGCTAACGAAACGGCCGCGAGCACGCCATGAGCGGGGCATGCAAGTCATGTCGCTCATGACATGTCATGATTTCCATATTGCCACTTGTCATTTATGTTCTTCATACAGTCACGTCATTCAATCCCAAATTTGGTGTATATCAAGCTAACAAAACGGCCGCGAGCACGCCATGAGCGTGGCATGCAAGTCATGTCGCTCATGATATGTCATGATTTTCATATTGCCACTTGTCATTTATGATCATCATACAGTCACGTCACTCAATCCCAAATTTGGTGTATATCAAGCTAACGAAACGGCCGCGAGCGCGCCATGAGCGTGGCATGTAAATCAAATCATGTTGTTCATGACATGCACGTCATTATTTGCATATTACCACCTGTCATTTATGTTCGTCATACAGTCACGTCACTCAATCCCAAATTTGGTGTATATCAAGCTAACGAAACGGCCGCGAGCGCGCCATGAGCGTGACATGTAAATCATACTTTTCATGACAAGTTAGTCAGGATTTTCATGATATGACCAGCCAGTTATGTTCGTCATACAGTCATGTTATGACATACCAAATTTGGTATAAATTCCATTAACGATACGGCCAGGAGAGCACAAAGTCGTAGGCGGCTAGATAGATAGCTAGATAGCTAGATAGATAGATACGCTCAAAGTCGCCGAAGTTCGCTAAGAAATGCTTCGCATTTAAAATGAAACAGGAGCATGCTGGAAACTTTGACCAGAGCTTGGAGCACAAGGGGGGGAGCGGCGTCGGAGGAGGTTGGTCTGTGGACGTGAAGCGCGCTCGCTCGTGAGTTTTCTTTTATTTACACATGAGCTCGCTAAGAAAAATGAATACAAACAATATCATGATGGGAATTGTGACACGAGCGCGAAGTGGTAGTGGCTTCAGAGAAGGTTGGCTTGGATGCTAGGCGTGCTCTCGACTATTTTAACACAAGAGTGTTTTATGGCGGGATCCACCAAGACTTCAGTGACGTATTTCCGTCACGGAATTGACATCGACAAAATACACATGATCAGAAGACAAAGAAAAAATTTCCGCCAACGGGAGTCGAACCTATGACCTCTTGGTCAGCGACAAGCGATGCCGGGCACGCTATCCACTGCGCCACGGTCACATATTCTCTCGGTTGTACAAATGCGCCTTTTATATCTACCACTGTCCTCTCGCAGTGCTCTTGTTTAAGTGAAGTAATGCATTATGACCGTGCAATCCACGATTAGTTCCTTCAAAGCATCGTTTATACGCGTCCGTCCCATTCGGCACGTTTCGAATAGGAAAAGTGCAATTTTTGTCGACGCATTAATACATTGCCAGGTGGCAACGTTTCCCCCAGCGCCGGCCTCGCTCATAGCATCCGTCCATACCGAAAGAAGCTCTGCGACTCGCTAGTGCTTCTCGTGGCCGCGTTCCCAATTTACGCTCGCCCCGGAAAAATTGCAGCCGGCCAACGGGAAAGACCCAACGCGCGTTGCTTTTCCCTCTGGTCGGGCAGTGGGGTTCAATAACTCTAACATGCCACGCGTTCGCGACCTTAGCCTAAGTTCGGCGTCCACTCAGTGATACTCTTCTGGGTGTCACACCACTTTCTCTCATTCCGCTGTTACCGTACAGTTACCAGAAGCATCTATGATCTCAAGGGTTTGTTTTAATCATTGATCATGGACGTTAGTCGCAGGGATACAGATGTACCACCAAGTGTCAACGTGAATGCATCCACGTTAAGCGGTGCTATCACTGTCAAACACCAATAGACATTGTGCAAGCTCTCTTTTATCAATATACAGAAAACATTCAACTACTTCTGTAAGGACACGTTTCACTTTCGTGTTATACCGATTCCTATGACGGAGGGATCAGCCATGTTTTTTCCGTCTATGGTTGAAGCGCATTCCGTCCTAATTTGAGTCAAGAGTTGTGAAAACTTCGTGACGTCATAATGACGTTGAAGAGGGCGATCGCGAAAGAGAGGGCGCGCTGCTGGCCGAGCTTCCTCCAATCAGCGGCGGCTGAAATGAAGAGTCCATTACACCGTCACATCGAGAGAAGCTTGCCAAGTGAAGCGATGTATTTTATGCCCCGATTCCCCGTACGGGTTAAAATGAAAGACTACCGGCGGCGCGCCGAAATTATTGCCCGGCGGCGGCGGCGGCGTGGCCACTCTGGAAATTTCGGCGGCGGCGCAATCGGCGTGAGCAAAAACAGGCAGCGGCGGCGGCGCGGCGCGGCGGCGCACAGCTCTATTCTCACGCATTGAAGCGCAACATCAATTATTTTAGTATAACGACTGCTACAGGCGATTTCTCGAGATATCTGATTCATGTCGCTACGAATCTGGCCGCTAGTGGTAATGTTGACTCTGGGGTGAGTGTTCGAGTCAAAATTGCCCCCATATGATGCAAACTGAAGGCGGTTGAAACGAAAGTATAGGAATTACTTCCATGAATTCACGCGTTTGAATCCGTGAGAACCGTACAACTGTCCTCTGCATTCTTTTCTCGACATATCTTGCATTCATTCTTGTGACTTCACGGCGTCGATGTCTCGCAGTTCGAATCTCGCAGTTCACATTTATGCATAGCTCGAAAACAGCGCGGGGCATAAACACGAACATCCCATCAGGTTATATGCTGCATAGGAGCGACAATCAACGCACTCGTACGCATAACATTTCGTTAGGTTTATAGTTTCTATCATTCATTAAGTGACTCGCGAAACTTTGCTTCGCAAAAATTCCCACATGGGGCGTGCATTGGCTATGCACATTTTTTTCTTTTTTTTTTTAATTATGAGAATTCCGGCGCAAACCGCGCGCTCCGTCGGAACTGAATGAAAAACAGGCGAGGAAAAAAATGCATACATGTCACGTAAAAAAGAAAGGCATTTCATCAAGATTGACTCGCAGGCTATACATACTATAAGTGTAGGGTAGCATTCTGGTAAGACTCCAGTAGCGTGCGTGCAACAAATTGACATTATTCCAGAACAACTGGATATTTTGCAATAGTGCCGCGTACGCGAAAAGCGTTCTATTTCGTGGAGTTCAGCGGGTGCTGTCAACGCCACGAACAGATGTCTGGAATCGGTATATGCCCTGAAGCGGCAGACTGGAGGAGGACGCTTCGCATCCGCCAATGAAAGCCAGATTTTTCTCTTTTTCTTTTGGGGGGGTGGGTGGGGGGGTGGAGGGGGGGGGGGGCACCCTTGTTTCCTCGCGATTCACAGCGAAGTACCGAGCTTTTGTTGAACCTGATGCAATGCTGATTCCAGCGCGGAGCGGGTCCCATGTCGTCTCTACCTGCACGCTATAATTTCATCCACCAGTTCACATCCTTTGTTTTATGCGAACATAACTTGAACAACGAGACAGAAAGAAAATAAAAACAACTAATTTATTGTTCCCCATCACATGTGCGCGCGTTTGATCTGCTTCATCATTATTATGTTTAATTTTAAAACAGCATTTTCCGTGTTAGCGCCTTGAGGTGGGGCTTGCTACTACATTTATCGGACACGGCAATAGTGCCCAAAACAGCGTTCCTAATACCAGCCAACGTTAGGAAAGAAAACGTAGACATCACTAGAAAAGTTCATTTTCATGCAGCACAAATGACCCTGGCACTAATGAGCACAAATGCTTCTGAGGCGATCAATCGGGTTATTCTTCATGTGCCCGGTGCAACACTCGCGCGAACACGGGATTAACAGCCACGGAAATGCAAAAACAACAGGGAGTACGGAAACACGCGAGTCGAAGAAATGTCAAGAAAATGAGCAAAGATAAGCGATATGAAAATGAACTATGAATGAAAAGGAATATATGCCTTATACAGGCGAACCCTATCAACTGTCTCCCGTTCATTCACTTCTGCTTGGGATAAAACACATCTGCAAAAGCGCAGATGGGACATTCTTGCTCATTCATTTGCCACATGTCAGTATGGTCACGGGCGTTTATCTCGCGCCTGGCTCTGCTGTTTTGATAGTTGTTTCTTGTTGCTGGTAATCATACGTCTTGTCCTCATGCACATGTTGGTGATGCTTTTTCAATAAATGTTCAAAGTTGCTGGTAGCGCTCCGTCTTGTCTGTCTCCCCTTTTTTGTCCCGTTCATTGCGATTTATTTTTTCCAGGTATGCACCACCAACTGGCCCAAACTTCTATTATTCGAAAGGACGCAGCCACCAACTTGAGAAAAGTGCGCCCAGATTTTGCATCAAGCGGCTGCCGGGAGTCCTTTGTTCTTTGTCCTCATTTGACAAGAGGCTTTACCGTTCTGCATAATCAAGTAGTGCACTTCCAAATAAACGAGCAGTGGTACGGTATTTCCCTGGAATGAGCAAAACCATTGGCCTGCGTTTTCAGGGGATGTATCGTGCACATGAACACACGTGCACACAAAGAGGCTAAAGGAAAGGGCAAAAGAACAAATAAAAAAAAATCTGAAAAGCTTGCGACAGACAGGCATTTAGGAGTGGTACACAGTACCCTTGAGCAGAATGCAGTCACGTTTACGCGGACGAAACGGGCCACTTCGAACATAGAGTAAAACAAAACCGTTAGGATATAGGTAAAGAAAAAATAAACATTACGCGCAACGCGTTCGAAGAACCCACAAAAGCGACTAACCATGTTCTGTACTGAAACAAGGCACATATGATTGCCAAAGAAGAGAATTGGGCTTTGCCACTTTGCCTTGAATTGCTGATATTCCAGACAACCCAGTGCACTTCCAATCGCAATGATGGAAACTTCCCATACGTGAATGCACGGAGCTTGCGTCACGTTTTGAAACTCACGTACTGAGACTTACTTTTCGCTCTTCATTGAAAGCAAGGCTCCTGTGTGGAAGACGAAATGCCTTTTTTTTTCTGATTCATTTGTGGTCTGATTCAATGTCAACTTCGTACAATGCTTCCTCCGAACCAGACAGGGTTTTCTCAAACTCTTTGACTTCATATCTGCAAGACTTATGACAGCGAGTTGCCATGTTAATTTTTTGTGTTTGTATATGATTAGCATAAAATTTAAAAACTTTCATGGGCTACGATAGAAAAACAAAACTCGCACGAAACCCCGCCGTTTTCTCATAGACATTTTCTTGCCACTCATATTCCTTTAGATTAGTTCCAAGAATGTAAGGATATTACGTTACAATGCTTCTACTAACTGCGAAAGTTAATCATTTTACTGCTGCTGCATGTTTCTGCCTTACTTCACTTGTGTGTGTTCGATCAGTAGTCTAGACGCTGTTCTTTATTTGCACATCTCTCAAAGTATTATATTCCTCAGAACTTTTCTGGTTTTCTGGCATGTGGCGAAAAGGACGCGACCTTACTGAGAACCCATTACTCTTGTCGGATTTACCTTTTCGCAGCGACAACACTCGATTTGGCGTAATCTACGTCAGGGGTCTCAGGCACGCGGCCCTCGGCTTCACAAAGAATAAAATGATTGGCATCGGTAAATGGTGCTCGTATTATTTACTCGCCTATTGCGATTAATAACGCTTTGTGCGGGTATAAGCTACACAGACGGGGCTGGTCTCAAGCACTTTTTTCCGTGAGGCACCCATGCGGTCACCATGGGTTAAACATAGCTGTCGAACAAATCTCTATACTTCAGAATCGGCGTCCAGACTTGAGTCATTCTGGAGATCGGTATTGATATGTCTCTCTAATCCTGACGCCAAACGCCCTTCATAAATGATCTATAAATAATCTCTTCATAAGTGCTCGGAGGCAGCTTTGCAGCTGCTGTGCCAGTTGTCACGTGATCATAGAGGGCGGTGGCGAGCTTTGGGCTGGGCGGAGCCCACGCGCCGCGACGTGGCTACAAGCGCCTCAGTATGTCGACGGCGCCTACCCCAGTTTACAAACATGGAATAGGTACGGAAATGCGTTCTTTCAAATGGCAGCGTTAGGTAACATTTTGTTACTTCCGCCTCCCCGCCGGTCCAACCGTCTTCACTGCCCTTGCGGGCCTAACATTCGTGAGTGTGACCCGCTAGCTGCGGTGAGATTGAGACCCCTAATCTGGGTGGTTCGGTGGGATTGGAATACGAGATGGTATATGCTCCCTTTCGATCCTTAATTTCGCTAAGCACTGTGCGGTCTACAACCTCGCGTCAACAAATATGCGGAACATATACTTGTTTATGCTGAATTCATAAAATGCTGAACAGGCACGCAAGAACGATTCTGTGGGCTTTGCAATCTTCACGCGATGTGTCAGTTTACATAGGCAGGGTTTGGTTTGTGATATCACTTGGCAATCGTACGTCAAAGAAAGAGAAAAATAGCGTCCGCTCGGCTACGCTCCTTATGCCTACTTGGCGACAGATGCACCGCTCACACCACTGCAAGCTTTTAGGACACACGACCAACTTCTTGCATATTGCTTTTGCTTTGCTGCTGTTCCTTTTGCAGGACAACAAACAAAGGTACGCTGTCGAGCCGCTGGAGGCGGGGGGCCACGGAGTTCTGGAAATAATTATCTAAGCGCTGTTCTTCTTCCCATTCCTTTTTCTTTCTTTCTTTTTTTTTCCAGTAAACTTTTGTTGATATCTTTCTGTCCCCGCACCCCTCGTACTTTTATGAGTGCACCACACGCATACCGAATCTTCAAGAATGCCGACTGAAACCCTGTGTAAGGGTACGTACTCACTAGCGGCAAAAACGCGCGCGACACGCCGCGCGCGGCAAGCGCGCTCGCGGCAGGCGCGTGCGTTCGTGTTCCCATTCGCGTTTTATGCGACGCGGCAGATATTCCTGTAGTCTCGAGTTGTCTCGATGCGTTCGATACTTCTCGTGAAAACACGCACCCGCATGCGGCGTTCGTTCAGCCGATTTCGTTTTCGCATGCACGTGTCTTTTGCCGGAGAGTGTACGTCGAAGTCTTCCGTCGGCTGTGCTTCTTTTCCGGCCACGCTCAGCGATGTTGAATCCTGACGAGGAGCTACTGGTGACTGTTAATATTATAGTGCTAGTTTGTTCTTTGCTGCTGCGACGCCGACGGGCCCGAAGGCGGCCGCGAAGGTTTTGGGTGCGCCCGATCTGGCGGTACAGGGACAATGACGGCCAAGCTCAAGCACTGCTTCCACGCCTGCGCGCGAGAGATGAAACATACTTCAGGGAGTAGGCCTAAGTGATGCATAATTACTTTTTTAAACTTAGTGCATACCAACCACACGTTGTAGATGCTATACAATGTTGTGCATTTTATAATTGCAGCTACCTGCCAATGCCGCCGAGTGTCTTCGACACGTTGCTCTCTCATGTGCGGCCCCTGATTGAGCGGCAGGTCACATCGTTCCGGGAGCCCATTTCTGGTCATGATCGGCTGGCGATGACAATACGGTAACATTTGTTGCAATCGTTTTTCTCTCTGTAGGCCAGGAACATTCAATGAATATGTTATGCTTGTACTAGTATACCTAAATATAATCCTTTATTAGGCACGGGAACATTATCGCACAGCCGGAGGTTTCATTGGGAGGTCACAAACAAACCAATAGCATACCGTGCATTTATGCCCTTCCCCAAAACCTCTATATTGTAGCTTTCTCACGTCAAACATGATTTTATTTTCACTCAGTATTCGCGGTAGTGTACAAATGAACACGCCAGTGAATAATTATTTACAGATTATGTTACTGTGGAAACTCTATTTGCAAGTTAATTTCGAATGCGAAGCGAATATTGTGTACAGCACAATGTTTATGTAAGTTTCAAAATAAGTTTATATATTTATTTGCAGGTTTCTTGCGAACGGGGACACATTAAGGAGCTTATCATACAATTTTTTAGTAGGGAGGACTACCGCATGTGATATAGTGAGAGATACGACTTCTGCCCTCTGGGATTCACTGCAGCCAATCTATATGAGATTTCCCGCTACACACCAGGAGTGGCTGAGGGTAAGCAGAGATGCTGGTTTGCTTGTTTTGTCTGTCATCTTTGTAATCGAGGTAACCTGTAGTGTAACTATGCCATTTTCAGATTGCTGCAGACATGCAAGAGTATTGGCAGTTTCCAAACTGCATTGGAAGTATAGATGGAAAACACGTCAACATCGAATGCCCAAGCAGGTCGGGATCCCGAAATTTAAATTATAAGAAAACGTTCAGTACTGTTTTCTTAGCTGCGTGTGATGCACATTACAAGTAAGTCGATTTTTGGAGACTAATTTCAGTATGTACGGAGGTGTGCTCTTCGTTCATTGTACAAATATGTGCGTCGCCATTTAGGTTCACTTATGCGGACATGGGACATTTCGGCGGTGAAGGCGACAGCGGGATTTTTCAGCGGTCACAATTGCTGGATATCCTGGAGCAAAGATTGTTTGGCATTCCCCAGGCAAGGAACGTTGGGCCAGTGGGTCCGATTCCATTCCACATGGTTGGTGACGAAGCATTCCCACTCAAGCCATTCATGATGAGACCTTATTCACGGCGGGGTTAGTAAGAAGTTATCGCTCTATACTTCAAATATGTGTCGTAAACATTTTTTTATGCTGTGATTGTATTACAGCAGAGTGTTAGGCTACGTTTTTTCGAATGTTAACAACCAAAACTACAACTACACATCTAGGCTGCGACACTTTCAATAACCATAGACCAGTGAGCTTTAATAGGTCTACACGGTAAATAAGAACAACACCGATGTAGCCACCATATTTTAGTGCAATTGGAGAATTGCTTTTTATGTATACTGTTTCCTTTTTTTTCTCAGATCTGCGGAGGTTCAGGAACAACCCAGATCTGTGGCAAGACTATTTGAAAAGGGCCACCTTCAACTACCGCTTGAGCCGTGCAAGACGATTAATTGAGAATGCTTTCGGCATTATGTCAAGTAGGTGGCGAATTTTGCGGCGACCGTTTCGGGCATCGAAGAAAACAACAAGAAATATCGTAAAGTCCTGCGTTGTTTTGCATAACTTCCTTCTAAGTTATTCACAGCAATCGCAATCGGCATACAGCCCTGCAGGTCTCGCTGATCATGAGGACTGGGATGGAAACATTGTGGAGGGATTATGGAAGAAATGAAAACAATGGCCCTGCAAGGCTTGACAGATATCCCAATATCTGGATATCATTCAGCCAGGTTATCTATTTTGCAATTTAAGGCACAGACAATCAAGAATCTCTTGTTCAGATACTAATGGTACTATACTTTCTTGCTTTTTCAGGGTAGCTATGGATATGCGTGAGCGTTTGGCAACATACTTTATGAACGAAGGACAGGTGCCGTGGCAGGAGAGAATAGTGACTCGCGCAGGAGCAGAGGTAAAATGCATTTTTTAAAATCATCTGCGCAAAGCCTGTGTTGCAAAGACAAATTCACTATAAAGCTGAATAGTTGAATTACGTACTTTATTGCACACACATAAAGGGGCATAAATATTTCATCAAACTAAGATCTGATACTGCCGATTCCTTAATCTAAACTTAAATCAAGCGATTCCATTTCAGCTTCAAAGATAAGAGAGTGAATTTTGAAGAGTACTTCTGCACGTTTTCTTGGCGGCAGCTTGCGTAGCTTTATAACCATCCAGTTGGCTGCTTGCTGGCATTCATCTGGTGGGTTAGGGTCACTGGGAGCGGCGATTTCCTTCGCTTTCTGAATTTTGCTTAGCGTACTGCTGCAGTTTTCTAGGACCTCTTGTACAGCTTCCTCGAACTGATCGTTTTTTTCTTTTTTTGCTGTAATGACAACACAATTGTTTTAATGCTCAGTTACACACACATGAAATATTTTGCAGGAAAATTGAACAGCAGAACTACCGTAACTGTGGTGCCACCGAGGGTCGTGCTTGGGAGGGCTGTGCTGATGGTTGTGCTGATGGCTGTG
The DNA here is from genome assembly GCA_030522465.1 of Rhipicephalus appendiculatus. Classification (NCBI taxonomy): domain Eukaryota; kingdom Metazoa; phylum Arthropoda; class Arachnida; order Ixodida; family Ixodidae; genus Rhipicephalus; species Rhipicephalus appendiculatus. The sequence continues at coordinate 149,085 of JALIZH010002630.1, forward strand.
CTGAGGGCGGTGTTGATGGCGGTGTTGATGGCGGTGTCGAAGGCTGCGCTGACTGCCCTTTGCTTGTACTTCTGGAGCCGGCAGGACATGACAACAATTAATCTATTAAGGGAGGTCCAACGCAACATAACTTCAGACATGCTCACCCTGAACATGCTGCGGGCTCACTGCAAATTGGATTGAGCAAACTCAAATGCCGAGAATGTGGGTTGATGAAGCAACAATACATAAAACATCTATCTGCATGTGGTATGCAGTGTTATCACTACTTGGAACACGATTCTTTTAGTTATCTAGTTTATAAGTAATAAACTATTTCACTGGGAAAACACTACATGCATCTTTAAGCTTATGTGCGTTCTATGATTGATCATTGCTAATAAATACGGAAGTACCCACTCGCATTTTTCTTCTTCTTCCTCGGGGTGACTTATACGTGTTCTTCCCGAGTAGCTGCATTTACATCAATGGAATAATAAAATAAAATGCACACACAGTATATACAACAACGCAAGCAAAATGCCATAAAGCTTACATTTCATTCAGCAATTCCTCAGCATGCGTTGGGTTGGGACAACTGCATATCAAAATTTCTTTTAGTGCAGAGTGGACCATTTTTCACGGTACCGCACCAAGGAAAAAGTTTGTAAACATAAAAAAAGTACCTGTCCACTGCTACGCTGCTGGTTGGTTGTGGCTCTTCAGGCTGCTGCAGGTGTCTGTGATGGAAAGGAACCACGATGTAAATAATTTAAGTTTTGAAGAACATCGTAAAATGTAGAATTCACACGTACCCATCTTGTAGCGCCGGTATATTTGTAGTTAATCTGGAAAGCAACCACACATCAAATATAATATTCCAGGCTACATGTAGATAAGTCATGCTTACTCAATTATACATCTATATGCGAATATTGCTGTTCTGCTTCGTACGAGAAAGTCTCCGCGAAGCAAAACAAAACAGAAAAGTGAAACATTATTAATAGTCGTTTAGAAAGTTCCCCGATAACGATGCCAGAGATCACCGAGATAGCAGCGAAATACAAATTTGCGAGTACGAGCTATCGCAGGCAACTAAATGCAGACTGCCACCGTGCACATGGTCAATATAAACTGAATAAATGATTTTGAATGACTCAAAAGACCCAAATGGCCCGTTAAACGAGATCTACAATTACGATGCAATGACCAATCTGTCTATGAAAATTACCAGGAACTTGACATACGATATTTTCCTTCGGAGAAAAGTCAATACTGCCTGAATGATATCTTTGCGACAGCATACATTTACCCTGAGAGCATAACTTTCACTGCCTACACCACATCGGTTCACCGTTCGGAGAAAGAACGGCGGGAAACGAGAGTTGAATCTTACTTTTCTGCATAGTATGGAGTGGTTCGAAGAATACTATCGACAATCTCGAAGTAGGCCCACTCGGATTTCCCTTTCCCGTCCTTGCCAGGAGCTCCACTTTAACGCGCTTTCCTTTTTTCCATCGATATCTTCAGCCAGCGGTCCCGGAAGTTCTTAAACTTCGCCGCTGCCTGCTCGCCTGCACAATATACATTAAAAAAACACGTTTACATGTTGGTACACGTGCCCGCAAAACGCACAACACTCTGAAAAGTTTATGAATTACTTACCTGTCATGGCAAATTGTTGTCCGACAATATGCCACCTGTTTGCACGCAGCTCCTTGTCCTTGAAGTCCACGTTGGACTTGTCGTACAGACAGGGGTACGAACGGACCAGCTCCAAAAAAGCCTCCATTGCGGCGATGCGTCACGAATGTATGGCGTTTGCGGGCGCCCTTTCTTCTACTGAGCGGAAGGAGCAGCGGTGAAAGAATCCTGAGGACCGTACCCAGGAATCCGAGATATCGCTTTTAGTTCACCGTTTTTCGCACCACGTGGCGTACGGTTTTTCAACTAAACCATGACGCGACGGGCAAGTCAAAACGATATAGATATAAAAGGCAAGAACACGATATCTACTATAACCACCGAGCACGAACCGCAATCGCGGATTGATAACGGCAACGCGTAAGACGATTGGTCGGCTGGCTGCTCGACTGTGATTCAGCCGTTTTCTTGAAATGAATGTGTGCGTGCAAGTCGCTTGGCTGTGCTCGCAAAAGACGAATTCTCGAATGGGCACCCTTCCTCTCTTCCTCTTCGGTATATTTCATCCGACGGTATTGCGTCGGCCCCCGCGGGCTTTTTTCAGAGCAAGGGCGCCCAATCGTCCCTGCTGTTCTCGTAATCTGGAAAACTAATTTGAAGAAAATAATAGAAGCTGTTGAGGTGGTTATGACGGTTTGAGAATGTGCAGACACGCACTTGGCGTCTCTAGTTTACAAATTGATCATTTCGCGCTATTGCGTGAAGATGTCCGGTCGTGTCGTATTCTCTGCCAAACAAAAAAAAAAAACGAGTTTGCAATTAGCGCTCGTCTGGTTTTCTTGTTCTTGCTTGTGCCGTTGTTTTATCGCGCTACTTGTTGAATTAAGAAAAGCGTGCTCCAATTTTTGCATGGTAAAGTTCGCTGAAAGGTCCCTCGCTAGCAGTCATTTGAAATTTGGATTACGCACTGCAAGCTAGCTATTTTTTTTTCTTTGGGAGAGCAAGAGACCTGTAATGTTCACGAAAAGCCCCTTATTGTTTCTTTCCGGCAAATATTTTGTTTGCCGTAAGAGAGCGTATGAGTTTCACCAGGGGATGGACTTCGCCAGGCGTTGCACTTCATCAAGCGATTTTCCTGGAAGCTATATCTGCCATAAAAACCTTTAAGAGCACAGCTGCGCAAGCTCCTGTGTCCTTCAAACGATGCCGAGAACTGATCTCGCGCAGCTACCTGACCTCAACATTCAGAAGCGTCGCCAGAAATTTTTTTCAGGGGGTGGGGGTTCAACCATACTTTATCTGTGTTCGTGCGTGCGTTTGTGTATGTGCGTGTGTATATACACATAAAAATTGAAAAGCTTTGGGGGGTTTGATACACCCCCCCCCCCCCCCCCCCCTGGCTACGTCTATGCTCAACATGCCCTGTAGGTTGGTTCTTAGAAACCGAAAACTTCACATCGATTGAGACTACTGGAAGCTTAGCATGCTTCCTTCATCATATGTAAGTGTCGCATTATGATCGACAGACAATACTACATTGAAATTGAAGTAAAACTGCGCAGGGGACACAACACATGTACACTGTCAATTTTTATGAAAGGGAACACGCGAACGCGTGGCCCGCGCGCTCCGGCGGCTGCTTTCAGCGCCTTCATGCGTGAGCGGGAGCAACCATAGCCTCTTTTCGCGTCATCTAGAGCTGAGCAAAACAACCAGCCATGGGTGATATGCAGCCGGCTGCAAGATTGCAACCCCCTCCCCCTTGAAGGCGACTACCCAAGAGGCCGGGCCCGCGGCGTGTCGTCTGCTGCTTGTAAACTATGCTTGGCACGCGAGCGCACTCGAAACGGGGAAGCTCTGCCGCTTGGCTTTCACGCGTTACGCTTCGGCTGATTCATTGATTTAGGCAACAGCGGTGCAGCCAGATGAACTTTTCGTGGTGGGTTGCCGTTTTAAAATCCCTTATCGAACAGAAAAAAAGTAGCACATTGCGACACTTGTCAATGCTTAGGGGCGTTTCAGATCTGAGCATAGTATAAAACGTTTGGGCACTTTTGAAAAGCGCGCTGGTGGTCCGGTCCTTACAGGGACTCTCGGCGGACGACCTTTGGGTTGTCATCAAGGAGGAGGGGGAGATGCTGAGAAGTGACACGTCCCTAACGGCCGCTCTGTGTGAATTCCTATTAACTGGAGTGGCAGCTGTCATGTCCACAAATGGTTACGGCACTAAGTATTGACAAGTATTGCAATGTGGTACTTTTTTTGTCAGTTGATCTCAAAAGTATAACGACAATTGACGTATTTCCTTCAGTTTCGCTAAAGTAATTGAAAGTATTTCTTTTCACGTTTCATGCTTACGTCTTTTACGTTACTTATAAATATCGATGAAAATCGCCGAACCACCACGAGACCTTTTCTCCTGTTTGCTACACAGCACCATCTCGCGCTCTCAAGACCCCAGCGGCACTGTGCATGACCTTAAAGCATAAAGCACTGACATACTAGTACTTTTTTGTATTGGCAGGCGACACGTTGTCGGCAAAGTGGGATTCTATCTAAAATGTTCTCCACGACATTCGGTGAGGGATTTCAAGACGGCAAACCACCAGGAAAAGCTCACCTGACTGCACCACTGCCGCCAAAACCACTCTAAATCAGCCGAAGCGCAACGCGTGAAAGCCAAGCGGCAGACCGTTTCGAGTGCGCTCGCGTGCCAAGCATAGTTTACCAGCAGCAGACGACACGCCGCTGGCCCAGCCTCTTGCGTAATCGCTTTGAATGGGGAGGGGGTTGCAATCTTGCAGCCGGCTGCATCGACTCTGTGGGCGGCATAT